>JARFNZ010132994.1:0-11094 GCA_031763405.1 Balanus nubilus
CGGCGGGCGGCGGGCGGCGGGCGGCGGGGAGTGGATGGAGGACGGTGAACGGCGGCAGTGGGCGGTAGGTGGCGGCGTTAGCGGTCAATGCTTCAACAGGGTCAGGAGATCACGAGTCAAGGTCATAGTCTGACGGCTGATGGAGCAACTCACCCCACCGCCGCGCCGGTCAGCCGGGGTCGCAGATGCACTCCACCACAGCAATGGGTACGCTGGGTCATGACGCAGGCCGTGACAGGTTTGACGCAGGGCGCAGTCGAGCAAGGCGCGGTGACGCCAAGTGTCCGGGGGAACTTGATTTGATTTCGCGCGGTACATGGGAGACGTGAGATCCCGTATGGTCTTCCTAGACATTTTGCAACGATTTCAACGTTCTGGAATTTCACTAAAATGTTACGATTTATACAAATATTCATATTGAAATGAAGGGAAACCAAATCGATTAACATTCCGGAAGTTCACCATATTGTCTGGATCCCGACCTGCGAAGTCACCCATGCGGCCTCCCATATGTAAAAGGAACAGCAAGCTTTGCATCTCCATGACCATCAGATTAGAGCGGCAACACCGCATAAATTGACATCGTGGGCTGCCAACCAGGGTGTGCGGGGTAGCCCGAACACAGATTACTTTACTTGGCAGAGGCAGAGTGGAGTTTTTATCTATGAGTTCGCCTGAGGCGCCGACAGTGGTGACAGGTCTTCAGAAACAGCAGCAGTAGAGGTGACCTACCCCAGGTCTGATGAAATCTAACACCGCGCCGTCGTGAACTTGTGCTGATACTTGGGACAAAAAGTGCGTCGGCGTTTGTTAGTGACTCGTGTCTTCCTGTCTACTAGTGATGCAAGATTCGGAAATTTTCCAAATTATGGTCGATCCTAAGTCCGATCCAATCTGACAATGTTGTCCGAAAAGTGTCCGAAGAGTTTGGGAGTCCGAAAATTGTTAATTTTTATACATTATTTTCCACCTCTGGCATTTCTAATGGATATCTTGCATATTCATCTCGAGGACATTATTGTTCATTGTAAGTTTTCTGTGCACACAAACAAAATTTATGAACAGGGACACAAATAACAAAAAAAAACATTTTCAATTCATTGATATCTGGAAGCCTATAAGGTAGGAAAAAGCGTGAATTACATCTAAATGCACTGTCCGAATATTGTCCAAGAAAATTGCATCTGACCGTCCGAAGTCCAAATCGGAATCGGACTATTTTCGGAGATCCAAAAATTTGGACCCCGATTCACATCACTACTGTCTACTGAGAAATGCATTTGTTATTAAACAGCCTTTGCTCATAAGAAGAAAGGACAAAACGTCATCGAAAATTCGAGATCATTATGAGCAAACCCCAAAATGTACTGGAGTTTTTTTATTCATTAAAGTCTACACGCCAATTCACCTTTAGCTGACAAATCTGCGGGTAGCACTCGACTTTACCAGCCTCCTTAAAACCCACAGTGGATACGTCTGTGGAAAGCCAGCAGTCTCCCAACCCAAGCACTGGATCAGCATTTTGCGCAGGACACCGGTCGATCACGCGCCCCGCGTCGACCTCCGTGACGAGCTAGCAGCTGCCATTAACCAGAAGTATCGAGACTAATATGTGAACTACCCGAGAAGTCGGCCGCCGGACTGCCTAGAACCGCCCGTAAATAATTGAATAGTGCTGCCTAGAACCGTCCGTACTGGGGAGTGCAGCCTAGAACGCACTGGAGGAGCGTCTAGGCCTGATAGAGTCGCTCTCCGCTTACAGGCGGCCGATCGGACCCGAGTGGCTTCGGTGAACTGCGTGCTGTCATGGCAACAGATAAAACAGCATCACGAGGTAAGCTAAGTACCGAGTCTGCCGTGCTCCCGGCCACCGGTTAGAGGATGGGCAGAGGACAGGGCGCTTGGCGGAGGACAGAGAGCATGATAAGGACATGAGCCCTGACCAGAAGTCAGGGCTCATGCCAGAGGTCAGGTTCAGGACGCAAGTTAGGGGTCAAGTATGTTTTGTCTTCGTCGCGCCGTACGTATCACATTTTACGTTACTGCTATGCCATCAACATTGTTGTAATCCGATTGTGCTCTGCTTGTGTTTGTGGCCTATCCAACTTAACAGCTCTTACGTTTTATTAACCCGCGCCCCGCTGGCACTCTGGTCACCGATATAAAACAAATCCGAGATAAACGATTTGTAGGTGTTGATGCTCTTATACAATCCTGAATGTTTTATGTCCATCACTCGAACACTGTGGCCGTGGCACGACCACAAACTTTTTTGGGGGGTGGGGTCACTTGACCTAACCTGGTGACCTGAGCAGATAACAGCTGGAGTCAACATTTTCAGAGGAGGTTCGGAATGTACATGGTGCGCGGAAAGTCTTGGTGCTTTTCTGGTATGCTTGCCAGCGAGCGCTGTGATTGGTCGCCAATGGCCGAAGGCGTAACCCTCGCCGACCCGGTCAGCCGGGGAGCGTGCAAATATAACCCTCGAATCGCGTTCAGTCATGGATAAACAGCCGAAACTGCAAATTGTCGCTGGCCGCCCGCGCGCGGCGGACGGGACCGACCTGAGACTCCGGAACGATGCAGCGTTGACCTGACCTGAGGTCACCGATATAACAAATCTGAGATATACTATTTGTAGTTACTGATGCCCACATACAATCCTGAAAGTTTCATATCTATCCCTCAACTACTGTGGCCGTGGCACGACCAAAACTTCTTTGGAGGTAGCGTCACTTGACCTGAGCTGGCCAGACGGGCAGAAATACCCCATCATCTTCGTCGACGTCAACGAGAAGATCAAGAGGCAGGTCTACGAGGGGCTCCTGGATACGCACGTCATCCCCTGGATCAAGGGGACCTACCAGGAGAGCAAATTTGTCTTTTAACAGGGCGGAGCGTCCGCCCAAAACGGCGTCGCCATCCAAGCCAAGCTGACAGAAGAGCCCGGCGGGCCGGATCACTTCTGGCGGAAGGAGATGTGGCCGTCTCAGTCGCCCGACCTCAACCCGCTCGACTACGGCGTGTCGAGCGTTTTGTAGGGGGAGGTCCAGGCCAATTATCATCCCAATCTGGAGTCGCTCAAGGCGCGCATCGCGACGTCGTGGGAGGCGCTGGAGGCGACCTACATCACCAGAACCTGCAAGGACTTCCGCTCTCGCGTCCAGGCCGTCATCGCCGCCGAGGGCGGCTACATCGACTGAGCGGTTGGCAAAAGGATGCGACTTGTTGTTCCCAGTTTCTGTTTAAGCCTGTTGTTGAATATATACGAGTCAATTGCATTTGTTTGCGAAGATGTTGAAAAGCGCCAGGACTTTCCGCGCACCCTGTATGTGGGATGAGTTGTGCCAAAAACGGCAGCACTGCGCGCCGCCGTTTTTCGCAATCTCAACCGGAGGGGAGGGGGGGGGGGGGGTCAAACATCCCAGCAGAGCGCAGGTTAACGTCTGTTCTACGTTTGTGCCCATTGAGAACTGGACGTAAGCATTCGTTGACGGTTTTGTCAGGTCTGACGTAAAAATTGTGTAACGTAAATACTAAGTTAATACGATCATTAGTTTACTGCAAGTATGATTCATCTACGGTTTGTTTGCTTTTTGTGTTTCACGTGAAGCGTCCCGTCACACCACTCGTCCGTAACCTCTCCACGTATTCGCAATTCTTTTTACATTTTTAGCCGCATTGTTTCCATACTCTACAAAGTTTTTTCTTCGACTCGCCTCCCCATCTGACGTCGTCGCCCCTTTCGGTTTGTCACTATGGTACTCGTTCATCATCTTCTTTTCTTCCAGTCTCAGGTTGGTTGGTTGTAGATACGATTTTTGTATCTGCCTGACTTGATGTCTGGTTCGTCTTCCCGTTCCGTAGTTGGTCTCTGATTTGCTTTCCAAACACGTGCCCCGGTCTTGTTCGCCGGTGTCGTCTTTCGTTCTCAGCTCTCACCATGAATACGTTGCAGGCGTGACCAAGTTGAATGTTTCACACAATATACAACGTCCACAACGGTAGCGCCAGATCAGATTGTGCATAATAGTATTAAAAATGCCTACGTTAGGGATGCAGTACCTACTGCCGATTCATAGCTCAATTACAGGTGATTTCAACAGAATATTTCAGATCATTAGCTCTTGTGGGTCAATACAATCAACGAACGCTACGTTGCATCAGCAATGTGCGGACATTATTCCTACTACAACCACTGCAGAAACACGATAACATCGGACACCGATTCGCCTAAAAACCACAGCAGGAACGGTCCATCCAACATGAATGGGCACCAAACCACGGCACTTTCCGTACCACTTCCGTTCCAAATGATCGGTAATTTAAGGAAAGAAGGACAACCTGCTTTGCACACGCATTTTAGTTATTATATCACAGGCAGTGCAAAACCACAAACATTCTCTCACGTCAAAAGCCTGAAACCGTTGGAATCCGTTGGAATACGTTGGAGTAGACCAATACTTTCACTAATTCGAATCAAACAATTTCTTCCTTTAGTTTCCATTCCTGGCACTTTGCCATGTCATACGGCTTCACTCTGTCATGCCATTCGGTTGTCACCTACACACGTACCTAATGATATTACAATTAAGACCCTCAACTGCCACTCGGAACTGCACCATGTAACCCGCAAAGAGGTACCCGTACCTACGTAAATACCAAGAACTCAGTAACAGGAAACGAAGTGTCCTATCTCGAAATCCTATCTAAAACGAATCCTATCTCGGAGGTTATATTCCATCACGATCACGTTTGTTTCTCTACACACCGAACAGCCTCAGTGCATGGGGCGAGCCTCTCAAGCACCGTGCTTAAGTACCAACCACTGGGAAAACAAAGTCAATCTGTTCAAAATCAAGTGCGTCGCGATAGAACAGACAGAGCCGTCCTTCTCAGACACACTCGAGTGGCGGCGGACAACAATACAATGGTGGCGACACTGAGCACACAGGTGCCGTCAGTAAAAACACGCCCTGCACTCTCTTTCTCACACAAACCGGCGTTATCCTGCGTCCGCAGTCACCAATCACACGCCCGTTCCGACAGGGCCTCAAGTGGTCGGCGTATAATTGCTCTACATGACAGTGAGATAACGTCGCGGCGTGGCGACGTGGGATTGGCTGGCGGCGGCTGACTGTCAACATCGTGAGCAATGTCAGCCGCCCGCGGGCGAACACAACACTTGCTCGCGAAACGTTGACTCATAGAAGCCTCGCTGAGCATAGCCGATTGATGGGTGTCGATTACAAAAAAAATGTGTCACTAGCAGGGGTGAGCTCGACTCATGAGTCGTTGAGTTAAATTTGACTCAATTCTGACTAAATGTCAGTTAACAAATTTCGAACTAAAGTCGAGTCAGAGTTGAGTCACCTGGACAAAGTTGACAGAGTTGAGTCAGATGATACCATGCAGTGACCTGTAAATAGCAATTTTCAAGATTTTGCAGATTAAACACTGCGTTTGTGGGGTTGCATGGAAATAATTGACTTCATAATTTTCTGGGCCGCAACCCCAACCCCACAGAGTTGAGTCGGGGGTAAAAAAAAGGAAAAAAGTCATAGTTGAGTGGAATCAAAACCTTTGTTCAACCACCTGAGTCAGAGTTTAGTCAGAGTTCTTCGGAAATGAGTCAGAGATGAGTCGGTCGGAAAAATCTGAGTCGAGCACTACCCTGGCCACTAGCCAGACAGAGCTATTACGGTTACGATCAATGGCAGCACGCGTCGCTGTTTTACGACATGCCCGGAGGATTCGTTCTCACAGAGTAGTTGCTGGGCGGGAGGGGTCTATATTGGCTGTTAACATACCTGGATTCGTTCTCAAAGAGACGTTTTCAGGCGAAGAGGAGGTTCTATATTGGCTGTTAAGATAGTTAGGCCCCGTTGAGTATTTCCCACAGTGACCAGAGTCAACAAAAAACCACACCAAGTTAGCCAACAGAGAATACATCTCGAACCACAAGACACTCTCGATCGTATTTGCTGTATACCTCGCCACTCGAACGACGGCCCATTGCGGACCGAAGGAACACAGACGACCTCGAATTAGAGCGACATCTCACCCAGTCACGCCAGCACCATACACCCGATTACATAACTTCAATAGCTCACACCACAAGATGTGGTTTTATCATGCCGCAATCCGCCGCAATCAGGCCGCATATTGGACTCTCTGCCACCTTGTTAGCCAGTTGCCGACCCAGCACCCAAGCGACGCTCACCTTCTGAACTCCACGTCGATAACACGGAGAACGACCCCGCCACCCCCGCTCTTCTTGCCGTCACCGATAAGCTTGCGAGATGCGAGATGCAGCGAGGCCTTGCGAGATGCAACTGCCGTCATTCGCTGTCCGGGTCTTTCATGCCGACGAAAGCGGAGAACTGACAGACCCAGCCAGCAGCCCGACTCAAACCCAGAACCCATCGAGTCCAAGCTGACTGCCGACTACTGACTAAAGAAAGCAGACTTCCCCATCTCCTCTTCGCCACCACAATTGATCCACGGCCACCGAAATTATAGACAACAGCTAGCCGCGAAAGTTCCAGGCCAGTCCAGCGAACGTCCAATCACGAGGTACTCACTACTTTGCGCAATCGATGAGCTGGTACTCGTTGGCTCGCTCGTAGCAGGCTTGTACACCCTTGTCCTGCCAGAGCGCTTCCACATGGTCATAAAACTCCTATGGAGCAAAGAAAGGGGCGTCAATACTCGACAACAATATCAGAGCTGCAATATCATGAGCAAAATAGAACACAGACACGGTAGTGTAGAACTGACGGGATGGTACAGGACACACAGACAGACGGGATGGTACATGACACCCAGACAGACGGGATGGTACAGGACACCCAGACAGACGGGATGGTACAGGACACACAGACCGACGGGATGGTACAGGACAAACAGACAGACGGGGTGGTACAGGACAGACGGCGTGGAACCAACACTCAACCGGGTCACCGACACTGTAATCTAGCTCACGCATACTTTTTTGTCCCGACTTCGATATTCCCTTTCCATGAGAAACACTGCGGCGACAAGCACAACAAACCCGCAATAAAATTAGCATCTTGAAAGGAGCAACTTCACGTCGAGTCCTGTGTAAATCCTTCAGAGTACGAGAGCTGAGCATAGTCTGCTCCCTTCTGAACATCCCCCGTCCCCATCTTACCGGAGGGTAGTCGAAGTAGGGTTGGGACGCCACGTCTTGCACATAGTTGACCCGTGTCTCGTTGTCGGTCAGTTCCAGGGGGATGGGTGGTGACAGTGTGCTCATGGCGCCCGTTATTGTCTGGCGAGGAGGACACACATCCAGAGTCAGGCGCCCGGCCGACCAACAGCACCAACGAGCTCAACAAATACAACACACACGCAGTCCGGTACATACTGATACTCAACGCAACAAATGTCTCACTGAACGTTAGGCACGTAACTAGCAGGTATAATTTTACCAATTCCTGAGCAATGCATAGTACCTTTTTTCAACCACATCAGCTACAGGATCCGTGAAGTAAGTACTTGGTATTTGTGTGTAAGTGGAAGAAGAAAGGCAGATGTGCAAGAAAAGTACCGTTTTTTCGGAGCTTATTTCAAAGCATTGTCATCCTTAGTTTCTTTTTTTACTCGTACATCTTTCACCCAAGAACAAATATTCATTTGCGCGTAGGTCGCAAAAAGGATCGCTGGTACCTTCATATAGACTGAGACCGTCTCTACCTTCGTACCCTTCTACTCTCGCGCTACCCTCGTGCTACCCTCGTACTACCCTCGTACTACCCTCGTACTACCCTCGTACTACCCTCGTGCTAACCTCGTACTACCCTCGTACTACCCTCGTGCTATCCTCGTACTACCCTCGTCGTATACCATCGTACTGTAGGTGTCTGGAGTATTACGGTCACAAGGCCAATGTGAAGTGGGGAGAATTGGGCATGAAAATGTGCCCTGGGGCTGTCGAAACATTCGGTGGATGAGAGACCGGCAGGCGGCGGTCAGGGATCTATCATAACCAGCATCTCCTGCCGTTCCTAGCCATCAAAATCTCCGATGTCGAATGTTTGGGACGTATGTGACGGACGCGAGACATAAATTACGAAATTTAACTGTGGGAGCTGGGGAAGGGCAAGTGCACACGTATTGCGCAAGTCATTGATGGGTATTACATGACCCATAAGCCAGCAAGTTGGCCATGAACAGAAAACAGCCAATCCAAGTGGCGGATGAAGGTAACGTTCATCGCCAGAAGGCTATGATTCTCTGAAACCAAAAATATGTAATTACTGGCCGCGGCCTCCCTCGACCTGACGGTGGCGCCATCGCACTGCCCCGGTGGCGGCGACCCTTCAGAGATGATGAGGCCCAAACACGAAGCCGCCCAGCCTGGTCTGTGACCTCTGCCGACCTTAACGGCCACCCGCGTCGGCCTCACACCATTCCACGCATCGTAATTCGCCAATGGCGGGGCCCGGAGATTCCTCCCACCGGTGCGGGTGGGCCGATGTGATATTCTGTGGTGTGTACCGCGCCGGCTCAACTTAAAACGTTTAATGCACTGTGCTGTATGCATTACATAATTGTATATAAGGCGTTTAAAAAAAAAAAAATATGGCACTAAATCTATTCGCAGTAGGTATATTCAAAGAAGCTCCTCTATAAGCCTCCTCCGCAAAGAAGCTCAACTATATTCAATGGAAATAAATGGAATTTCGCAGTCGATTATAGTATTTAATAGTTAAAATGACCCTTTCCCTCCAAAAATAAAATACATCTCAGCTGATGAATTGACGCCCACCGGACATTATCAAACCCACGTTTTGACGCGTCTCGCTGAAAGTATATGTGTTGGTTTGATAATGTCCTGTGCAGAAGAATTCACCACCTACTATATTTTCCATTTCTTTTTTTAGGAAAAGGGCCATTACAAATATTATGCACTATAGACAATGTTACTCGCAGGAGCCAGAGCACTGAAGAACGTGTCTATAATTACTTCGCAATCGACTTTTAGTCGGGGCATTTGCATTACCCCCGCGTGACAACTTCGAAACTACAATTTGGACCTTGAGCCCTTTGAAAATAAACGCTCAAGTAAAGAAACGGCGTCCAGAGAAGGTCAAGGTCATGACTTAAAACTGGCTCCGTCCGTGCACCCAGTTAGTTGTGTGCAGCTAGTCAGGTCCAATAGTTCCGACGCGTTAACTGGCCGTGGGGCTGACCCATCACGTGACCGGTCAAGCATCGGACAGCATCGTGCGTCGACAACAGTCTCGATAACCCACAATGAAACCCACATCTCGAGACCCACACTGGTCTCGATAAGCCATCACGGTTAGATGCCATTGGTATACTGCTTACACTATTAGTAAGAACTGAGCAAAATTGAGGGATACTTACCAGGATAGCATCTCGTACATTTTTCTTGATATCTGCGATCTTTTTCTTTTTCTCTCTGAAAAGAAACGATAGCGTTAGAGACGACAGCAATAGAAAACCTAGCAAAAACAGCTGTGCGAAGTCAGACATTCAAAGTCCAACTCGGATAAGAGCAAAATCGTCACACAAGCATGCTTTCAAACAATTATATCCCAAGGAGATATAGAAGATCAAATACACTGAATGAGAGTGTACAAAAAATGTTGCATCACTACATTTAACTCAAAGCAAGACGGTATAACTTAAAGCAACCAGCTCGACATTGGTCCCAAAGACCAACAAAAAAAATAGTTTTAAGGGACGACCTTTAGACCTTTGCACATAGTATTGATTGAAATCATCTTCGCTGCTAATGTTCAAATATGTAATAAGGTAAACACCAGCTCGCCGTGATCAATCCCCCAAGTTGCAAGTAACCGCGGCATGCACCAGACACGAGAACCAACAACAGCGGATGCTTGCGACATGCCCGAAGCAACGTCTAAACCTTTTAACCAGCGCCTTGCTGTGGTATTCCCATAACACGACTTACTGGGGGCTCCGAAACTACTGGGCCTATTTTAACAAATCAAACGACCATCGATAACACTGGAATAGAAAATCTATGTTGTTGACCTAGGGGGGGGGGGGAGGGGGCACAGATGTCGCCACAGGCCAGATCAAAGTCCTTATTGTTGACCGTTGCCTGTTGGCTGAGACTTCCGCGCGAAATAACGACATTAAACGCATAAGCAGCCAATAAATCGGCATGGACTGTGTCCCTGACACTTCTAAGTACCTTTATAACCTTTGATAGCCATGGTGTCAGGACAAGGTCATTCGAGGTCACGAGGTCCAAACGGTCAAATTGCTGATTTTAGACATTGGGCGCTGTAATACATGAACGCGGAATAAAATTACCGTACATATTGTTTTCCATTAAAAACAGAAAATGGAAAACGAAACTTCATCTGAATTAGTATAAGTGTGATGAAAGGTCGCCGTTTGGGCTTTTGAAAAGGTTATCACTCAGTCAGTTTTTGAAGATATCTACTTCAAATTCGGTACCGATATTTAGCGGATATGTCTCTATTACATGCATTCCGGAATGCGATATGTTTGTAATGATTTTCGGAAATTTTAGAAAACAAAACAAAAATTCACTTAGCTTTTTTGATTATTTTTAAACAAGATAGCGGTTCGGTAGCCCAGTCTACTCGGAGCCTTTTCATATAAAAACACTTACTTTATCTTTTAAAAAAACTGCGCTTGACAGCGTTTCCCACTCTTATTTTGGGCCCCAAACAGCAGAACATGACGTCACTCTAAAGTTATTTCTGGTAGATCCATCACGACCTAAATATCTTCCTTGTGTCAACATGTGTAAAATGAACTGAACGAGGGTACTAAAAGTTTGGAAGTCGCAGGTAAAGAATGCTTAGGTGGAGAAATGTTTGATGAGGTTTCCTTCAGGACAGTGAAGGGCACGAGGATTAGGAAGGCCCGGCCTAACTCCGTGTCAATACTCAGCTGATGCCTACGGCCGGATGGAAGCGCGGGTGTCGGAGAGGGCGGGGGCGTTGGCGGGACCGGAGCGATGGCAGGGACAGGGGCGAGGGTGTTGGCAGTGGGAGGTATTGGCGGGGTGGGACTGTTGGCGGGGGCGGGAAGGGGCTGTTG
>JARFNZ010133005.1:0-11094 GCA_031763405.1 Balanus nubilus
GATAACGACCAGGACATTTTCCAATCGGATATGGATAAGCTAGTTGAATGGTCAGAAACATGGCAAATGAAATTTAAGTTTTAATAAATGTAAGCTTATGCATGTAGGCCGCATAAATTAAACCATTAAACTAAGTACGAAATGGGGACATGAATTGACACGGCCGGAAATGGAGAGGGACCTAGGGGTAATGGTGAACGGTAAACTGTCAGCAGCAGACCAGGTCATTGAAGCTAGGAAAAAGGCTTTAAGAATGCTTGGTGCCATCAATAGAAATGTGTCTTATAAAAGTTCAGAGGTGATAACTAAGCTTTATTGTGCATTTGTTAGACCGCATTTAGAGTACTGTGTCCAAGCTTGGCCTCCGACATATGAGAAAGAGTGTTGGTTATTAGAAAGGGTACAAAAAAGAGCTACAAAAATGGTTAACAGTATTCGTAATTTAGAATGTGAAGAAAGGCTTTAAACATTGGATATGTTTTCACTTAAATACAGAAATTGAGGGGGATCTCATTGAAGTTTTTAAGTTTGTAAACGGTAAACAGAAAGGATATTTAAAGAACATGTTTGAATTTGATAGGAAAAGTCGAGGGCGATGCCATCAGCATAAGCTAATTGTTAAGCAAAGTAGGACAAGATTACGTCAATCGTTTTTTAGTAGAAGGGTCGTGGGTAACTGTTATTAGAACAATTTACCAGGTGATGTAGTCAATGCAGCCACATTGGTTCCTTTCAAAAGTAGGCTGGATAAATATTCATTGGGAAAGGGTTTAGTTTACAAATATTTCTGGGGCTAGTATTAGTTTTAGCGATACATGTGAACATAGGTTCTTATGAATAAAACAGGTAATTAGAGGACAATGCGTACATGTGTGACAAGTGTAATTGTAATGTATGAATTGTATATGTCCTGTGAATGTTAATTCACGATTTCTAAATTCTTAGAATCGTGTTGGAATCGGATGTTGTAGTGCAAGGGCAGTGTATGTACTGAATGTTGAGTTCTGCAAAGGGTAGAGTGAATGTGAAAAGCTGCCCTGCGAGGTGATGTATATGTATGTATGTGCGTGCATGTGTGTATGTACCAGTCGTGCAACCCAGGACGGGCCCTTGATGCTCTTTGTTGCACTGAATATTTATGTATTTGTGTATTTATGAAGAGAACCATGTTCAAAGTATCATTGACGTCCAAATATAATCGTCAAATATGTCCCAATTCTGCATATGGTGTCGATTATGACACTAAAACTGCTGACTTGCTTCGGCGTCTGAGCCTGTCGTACCGCTCTCGGCCCCACAGCGCGATAGTGTTCCAGCGGACGAGCTGTGCGGCCTGCAGCCAGCCCTTGGAGCTGCCGTCGGTGCACTTTCTCTGCCCGCACTCGTTCCACCAGCACTGCTTCCAGAGCTACGCAGACAGGGAGGACGCCTGCCCGCTCTGCCTGCCGCAGTTCACCCAGCTGCGGAGGCAGATGAGCAGCCAGGTGAGCGGGAGGCGTATCAGGTAGGGATGCATTAACTACGGAGGAATCATAAGACAGGGATGCATTAACTACGGAGGAATCGTAAGACAGGGATGCTTTAACTACCGAGGATTCGTAAGACAGGGATGCATTAACTACCGAGGAATCGTAAGACAGGGATGCATTAACTACGGAGGAATCGTAAGACAGGGATGCATTAACTACCGAGGAATCGTAAGACAGGGATGCATTAACTACGGAGGAATCGTAAGACAAGGATGCATTAACTACGGAGGAATCGTAAGACAGGGATGCATTAACTACCGAGGAATCGTAAGACAGGGATCCATTAACTACCGAGGAATCGTAAGACAGGGATGCATTAACTACCGAGGAATCGTAAGACAGGGATGCATTAACTACCGAGGAATCGTAAGACAGGGATGCATTAATTACGGAGGAATCGTAAGACAGGGATGCATTAACTACGGAAGAATCGTAAGACAGGGATGCATTAACTACGAGACGCTTTACGGCGCTCGTGCTGTGGGGCGATCCGCTTCGCTGCAGCTGGGGAGGGTAAGATCATGTTGTGATTGTACCGTGATCCGGTCACCGGGCCGTTTCAGGCGGAGACTGCCGAGGAGACTGTGCAGCAGCTGTACGCAGAGCTGGAGGAGGCGGATGACAAGTTCAGCGTGGTGGCCAGCTACCTCGGCAGGGGAGTGTTCTCCCGAGCCGACCCGACCGACACCCAGACGACCACGCCGGCCGACCAGCCGCGACCGGCGGCAGCGGCGCAGAGTGAGTGGCACGGTGTAGCGGCGACTGATGTCTGGGGGGAGGGTGGATGGATGGAGATCTTGATGAGGAGATCTTGATGAGCTTTGATGGGGATCCGTGTCTCGAAATGTGCAGGGAGTTATTGTGTTTCGTATTGTGATGTAAGCATGTTGTGGTTCTAGTTCTGTGTTTTGAGCGGTGAGGAAGAAGAGAACGTCTGTGTTTCCTTGCTGCGCCACGTGGTGGACTAGTGTGACGACTCGGTGTGGTTTCCGCTCGGTATGAGCTGCGTTTGACCTCACTGACTCACAGCTGTGTGGCCCGCTGTCCGCCGCCTCTCCGACTGACCTGCTCCCCGTGGTGTGACCCGCGCCGACTCCGCCTCGACTCATCCCCGCTGTGAACCAACCACTTACCCGTCAGAGCTCCGACCCACGCGGTGACTGATGCTGACACAGGTGTCAGATATGTGTGTCAGTATGTGTGTCAGACCTGTGTGTCAGTCTGTGTCTGACCCTGTCGCCGGTGTTTGTCTCGTGTCGGCAGACGTGAGCGGCTACCTGGCAGCCGAGCCGGCCGCCGAGCCGGTGGGAGCGGCCGCCGAGGCACGTCTCAGACTGAGCGACCGAGCCGCCGCCGCCTCAGCGGGACCGTTCGGTTAGTGATGCCGGCATACACGGCGTATTGAAGGGACACACACATACAGCGACCCAATGTACTACAGGGAGAGGCGACAGAGATGTGTGAGACAGAGCACAATGTGCAGGGGTGCGATATACTGAGGACAAAGAGACGAAGGAGCTGATATAGTATTGTGGTAAGGCGCTACACAATTTTCGGTTTGAGATTGAGACGAAGTAGGGGTCACAATCTGGGAATTTTGCAGCGCGAGGCCACGACACGACTTAGTGTAATGTCTGTAGCAACACGCCTAAATAAAAAATCAATTATTCACATTCATTTTCACGTCGTGATCTTCTGACTACAAACTGCAGTTTGCAGTAACCAGCTACAAAAAAATATGGTAGCAATGACGCATGCTCATGAGTAACCAGCTACAAACAAATATGGTAGCAATGACGCATGCTCATGAGTCACACACTATTGGACTGATTGAGTGACGTGCCGTAAGAAGCCAATATTATTTTAGACAGGGGCGCACCAGTCGAATATGTCACGGTTTATTGCTTGTCGACAACAAATATGATAAGTTCCGTTGCAATAGCATCACTCTTAGCGCAACAACAGTTGATTTTGGAACACTGTCTCGATTTTGTCTAGCTTTGCTCTGGCTCCTCCAGCGATGTTGTTTGACGGTGTTCTCTGCTGCTGCTCCATCTCAGGCGGTGAGTCCGAGGCCCGTGTTCGAGCCTCGGAGCGGCGCTCCCAGCCGGCTCCGACGGTGGCCGAGGGAAGACTGAGGGCTGCCCAGGCCAGCACGGTCGCCCCCAGCGTTGCCGAAGGACGTCTCAGAGCCGCACAGGCGAGTCAGGTCGCCCCCAGTGTGGCCGAGGGGCGTCTTAGGGCAGCCCAAACCAGTCAGGTCGCGTCTACGGTACCGGAGGCACGTATGCGGACGGTGGACACGCGTCACTCAGCTGCTGTAGCGCCACTGGTGGCGGAGGACAGAAGTAGAGCTTTGGTTTCACGTCCAGAGATGGCAGTGCAGGCGGTGGTGAAGCCTGCAGCGCCCAATCCGTTCGAAGAGGGACCCAATCCGTTCGATAATGATGGTGCGGATGCGACGAATCCGTTCAATGAAGAGCCATCAGATTCGAACAACCCATTCGCGGAGGATATGGAGGATTATGACAAGAGTATGAACCCTTTCGAGGAGTAACTCGGCTCCAACCCAGTAACAGGTTTGTTTACCCAAAGCTTTGCCATCATTTAGTGCGTGAGAGCATTCAGTAGAGTTTCTTGTTTATCATTCATTGCTAGCCTTGCGTATCGATTATATAATTGTGTACTCGTAAGCGTTTAGTTTTAGCGTATCGTGAAGCCAAGCTCAGGGAGCCAAGCTTGGGCATGGCTCATTGCTAAACATGGCTTTTGTCTTACGTGTTTTTGCCGGTATTGTAATTCACCTATGCTGTGTGTTCGGGCTAAAGATTATGCTGTGTAAATGGACTCGGTGAAAGGACCGGCTAAGGAAATATGCTTTGGCCACTCAGCCTTGAACTCTTCATTACGATGGGTAGTTGTTCCTTGTTTCAGCAACCCTCCATTCCTGAAGGGATGAGGTGTTGAACTGAGGACAGCCCGGTCACGAGGGTTTCATACGCTGGTCACAAGCAGGGGTTTCCTCAGTGCCTTGGTCTATAGAGCTAGTCGGCCAAAGGTTGGGACGAGAGCTCTAGATTTTCCCGATGTCAACCAGTGTTGGAAACTTGGCGGCTGTGGTTTCGTGTATGTATCAGCATATTCAGTATCGTATATGTATCGGCATAGGTATCGTCTTATGTTAGTGATGGAAACGGAAATGTATATTAATATATGGATGCTTGCCTTAAGCTTAATTTCTCTTACTTTGACGTCTTCTACAGAAAGTTCTGGCATTTTTTTGCGCTCTGCGTAGCACAAGGACCATATTTTGTTGAGATGGCCGGTCTATCGCAATTGCGCAAGCTTCATTTCGCGGCTTCATTCCCATGGTTCACTTGTAACTGGGCTGAAACTGTCCTCTTAGTCTTTTGTAATGGGCGCAAAATGACTACAAAGTCGACGCGCCCATAATCCCAAATCATCATCAGTCTTTTGTAATCTGCAAATGATTAGGCGACAAATAAATGTGTATTTCATGAACAATCTAGCATGGTGGTTGAGGTGGCGACCGCTCAGGAAGTGGTGCGCGTTTTGCTCAGCTGTTCGATCGGTCCTACATTTAATTTCATGGCGACACCGCTTTCCAAACGTTCAGATTTATCAATCTAGATGGATTTCTGGAGCATTTGCCCATTTATAAAGCGGTATGTACGATACATGTAACAATAGGTGAACAGGTGATCTCTCCCAGGCACACTCCGTCGGAGGTACTCTAATAAACTCGCATTCACATCTACATTCACTCGAATTCGCGATGATGTCCGCCTCACGGATGTAACATTCGCTCAACAAGGTCGAGCCTGACCTGGCAGTTCGCCATTCGCGTCAAATAGTGTAAATTCCACCTAAGTCTTCCTTCGGCTTAACGCATTCGGACAACTAGGTGGCGAGGCTCAGTTGCCTCGAGCATGTGCGTCGCTATAGCCGAGCATTGTCCAAACACACGCACACGCATGTACACACACACTTGATATTGAATCGCCCACAATAGGTATGTAAAATGGTTGACAACGCAGCTTGGTCGCACGAGCAATACGATGAGGAGCTAAGTGATCGCGGACGCGGCGGCACCCCATAGCGCAAATTCCTCGTAAAGGTAATTCGCTACCATACATTACATATGCTCCATATGTATACTTCGCTAGTGGTAGTTGGCCCCGAACGTGTGCCGAGGGCCTGGCAGCTCACTGGAATGTGGCCCTTTATAGCCACGAGTCGCGAGAGCTCGCGAGAGCCGTGCCTGACAGCTTAAGTCGGTACAGTCGAAACAGCGACAAACACGAGCACTTGACCACGAACTTATGGTAACGACCGTGAGCCCGGCCTATTCACGTCTCGGCCACGGTTATAACGTCCCGGCACCGGAGTCCGCTCGGTCGGCTCCGGGTATCAGATTCCAGCAACGTCCACCGATCATAGAGTTCGCTCCGCTCCAGAAGACGGAATTGAACCGCTGCGTGAGTCTGTCAGTATGCAGTTCCCGGACCCTTTCCCTGCAGGGGAATTTCACTGCTTCTCCCAGCGTCGGTCTCCGCGCTGCCCCTTTCCGCCCCTTTAAAACGCCGGGGGCGCCTCGCGGTCCCTTCCCAGCCAGGGGCGTCTCTGAGTCCAGCTCGACGGCGATCCGTCGCTGCTCACGGCCCGTCCATCATGGGGACCATCGCCGCCGGGGATGACGCCTCCAGCACCCCGTCAGCTCGCACCATGCCCTCGGGCAGCCCCGCCTCGCCGGCGAACGACTCGACCCCCTCCAGGCCGAGCCCGAGGCCGGCCTCGTACCGCCCGAGGCCCAGCTCCGGGTTGAGGTCGGGCTCGGCACCGGAGCCCTCTGGCTCGAGAGCCGCCTCCGCGCCGCGCCGCCGGAGCTCTTCGGCGCTGATGAAGGGGAAGGACTCGAGGAACAGCACGTTGCCGAGGTTGTAGACGTGCTCGTGACGCGGCAGCAGGTGCGCGCCGTTGATGAAGGTGCCCTCTGCGGGGGGAGGCAAGGGGTGCGGTTAGAGAAGGTGCCGTTTGAAGCGGCTTTGAAGGTACGGTGACTTGTGTTTATAGCTGAAATCGTATCGCCGTCCCCAATCCACATCCTAAGCTAATTGCGATGTTACTTTAGCACGGAAACAATAATGATATTAGCATTCCAAAGTTGTTGTTTTTTTTTAGACTGCAAACACATACACATATTTGATTGATAGAGATCCAGCAAGTGTCTGTAAATTTCGTTTACATTGAAAAATGATACGCTTCAGAGGTTTCGAACTCAAGTAGCCGTCCTTCTACGCTTTCAACTTTGACTGGCTGTGGCTTGCCAGTTGCCACAATAATATCCCGATGCTTGTTGTTTCTATAGCGACCTTCCCCAAACTAGCAGGCCACTATCGGGGGTCTCGTCTCGTCAACTCACCATCATTCACCGTGACCTCCATCGTCCGTCTACCGAGAGTAGTGGCCGTGAAGCCGTGCTTGAGGTCGTGAAGGTACAGACGCTGTGGAAGCAGGTGTGACAGCAGGGTCTGGTCGCGTAGTTTGGCGTCGGTGGTCAGGGGGTCCGGCTGACCGGGCCCGCCGAGTGCTGTCGACACGGCGGTGTCGTCCAGCGCCAGGAACGTGTACTTGTCTGGGGGGAGATGACGGAGAGTTAGAGGTGGGGATGTGCCGGGGAAAGGGCGGGACTAAGAAACGTGGCGGTGGCTGACTGAAAAATAAACAGGGAACAGAACAGGGAGCTGTGCGGAGTGCACACTGGGGGCGGCGGACGCCAAATGGCATCTGCCATCAGTTACTTTAATCGGACGTCAACCCCACGGATCGGAGTTGAATTTCGGTCGCCAAATTTAAATTTTAATCTCAGTTTCCTAAATTAAATTTCGATTCGTCGGACTAGCGTCCGCCGTTCGGTAGACTGACTGATGGCAGATGTCTTTTGGCTCCCATCACACTCAGTGTGAACTCTGCATTAGAGGAGGGCAGAGAGGAAAAGATAGAGATGGGAATTAGATGATATAAATGAGAATTTGTGTGAGAGGAGAGCTTTGGGTCAAGGTCGAAGAGTGTTTCTCGTTGCGGGAGCCACGTGGAGCCATTTCTGACGATGCTTTCACGACGCTCGGTATACGTGCCTTCAGAACCGTGCTATTATCAAAGCGAGCTTGTTGGTTTATAGTGTATTGAAGCAGATACAAGGCCTTGTTTGCCTCCCGATCAAACAGTTTGAGACGTTCACTAAGGCCCGGTACTCACTGGCCGAAAAGTAAGTGAAACGTAGAGCAAACGTAGCCAAAACGTAAGGTTTGCAAAATTAAACAGGCCGCAAACATCCATAACCATAAGCAGGCCACAAACATATATCGAAACAACGTTGAAGGGATGGTATTGAGATGATATTCGTTTGTTACGATGCAGTTAAAACAAAATAAGGCAATTGAATGTTAACGTTTGCCTTACGTTACGTTTACTTTTCGCTCAGTGAGGACCGGGCCGAACACAAAACATACGTTACTCTACGGTGCCGTAACCGAAACAGATCTACAGAATGTGAACTGATGATAAATCCAAACAAACCACATGTTAGATTGATTCACGTAGGAATTTAACGGCACCCGAGGGCCTAAACGAGCCCTGAGACACTGGGACACCCTGAGACACTGAGACACCCTGAGACACTGGGCTGGGAAAGAATCGAGGAGAGGAATGAAGTGACGAGTGAGCAAAGACTCACGGTCGTTGGAGACGTTCATGGCGATGTCGTCGAAGCTGGCGTAGATGTACTCGATGAACTTGCTGTAGGTTGCAGTGCTGGTGTTGTCGCGGTGGGTCAGCTTGCTCAGCAGGTGAGCCAGGAACATGGCTTCTCCGGCCATACCTGGGAAATCGTGCATCGTGGTTAGGCTGATGTTATTGTTGCCTGTACGCACTGCACTTAAATTATGTAAATAGGTATCGGTGGGCAAAAGAGCGACCCTTGAGGAAGCAGAATCCGACCATCGAAGACCCCGCATAGACCTCCGCTTGGCAAGAAAATGAACCATTCTTGAAATCGTGTTGTAGTAACCTTTGCATACCGCGTACAAATATATATGCTGAAGAAAAAGGTACATGAATTTTCCTTCAAAATGGTGTAATACATATGTGTATGTCACGCTTCTTGTTCGATTTATTCCAGTTTTATAATGTGGAACATTTTTTCGTTTCCACCCTGTATGACAAACGTTCGGCGACAAACATTTGAAGGACTTGGAGATCTGTTAGGTCTTTTCTAATAAAATCTAAAAATGCTGAGAGCATACCTACAACTCCTCTCTTTTCGGTGGAGCGACCCAGACGTAAGGTTCTGATAAATATAATGCTCGTACATTGCAGATGCACGGTTGCAGTTTGACCTTTCCGCCACCAGCTTGTCCCAGCTGCCCGTCCACCATCACCTACCAGCCAGCACGGGCGCTGTCTCCTTGTCCTTGTGGCGCAGGCGCAGTTCGGCGATGACGTCATAGGTGACGAACAGCAGCTCGTCCAGGAAGAGGATGTTTCCGTGCGAGATCGGCGTATCGCCGAGGAAGAGCGGCTTGCCGTTCACGGAGGTGCTTTCTGAGGGAAGACAGGAAGAACGGACGTTAGTCATTGGTCTGGGCAGCGTGGTATTTAACCTGCTGTACGGTCAGGATTATATCTAAATGAGGTTGTCACTTTGCGGTTTTGAATTTCGGGCTGTACTTTGCGGCATTGGTAAAGAGCATTGAGATTATATCCGTTATGCTATCGCATCTATCGCGTCTTAATCCGTTGCGATCAAATTGTTAATGCGATACAAAATCCCCAGCGCTGATGCTTACCCAGAAGCAACGGGGACGCTTACGGGACAATCAAGGATACTTTTGATTCTGCCGACCAATTTTCTTCTTGACATTTTCCATGTAACGTTGCTTTAATAATAGCAATATTCGTATTTCCTTTGCGGTATAAGGGTGGCATTTGAGCGTCATCCAACCGTCCGAATATTCCTTTGACGTACCTGGACCCACTTTGAAGACCAGCTCCTTCCCACCCAGGGTCTTGACCTTCATGCCGTTGGTGATGTCTTTGCTGGTAAGCTTTCCCTTGACGAAGTGGTTGAGGATGGTCTCGCGGGTGAAGTTGGTTACCAGGAACGGGTTGAATCCCCAGTCGATGGGGTAGAATCTCTGGAACGCCTCGTTCACCGGCAAGAACAGAGTGTACTCCTCGTCTGCAAAAAAAAAACGTTTATTTCGTCATCGTCTACAGCCATGAGGTCACGAGGTCAGAGTTCACTCACGGCACTCAAAGCGGTTAAAATCCATTGTGCGCATAGAATGAAACCGCTCGGGGAAATCTCAGACCATTGCCTAAAAAAGAACAACCGATGAGGGATTACAGTGCGATCCTGCAGGGTTCGCTCGGTTGAGCCATCTTCGCAGAAAATCGCCGTTTAAAAACAGCGGCCTAACGGCATTCCCTGCGAAAAAAATCGTCAGATCCGCCGCCAAGCTGAAGCGAATCAAACGCTTTAGAGTAACGAGGTCCGTGTGCCGGTCCGCACCTGCTGAAGGTGTGGCCCAAGGGATGATGTTTGCGGTGAGGCCAACCCAAAAGGTAAACCGAATTAGTCGCCATGAAGTAATTGTGTTGAGCCGAGCAGCCTTGGCGGTCCGACTGAGACCAGCTCCACGTCTGAGCCGGTTACTAGCCGCGGGCTGGTCGGCGTCAGGGCCGGGAGTGCTGGTCAAATCAGCCGGTTAGGTACCAAGGTATCGCTTTATGGTGACATGCCCGCATGTTTAGACGGACAGCGCTCACAAGTCACTTATTTTTTAGCAGCTAAGATAACTTCCTATGTGGTTTCCTGCATAGATCGCTATGATGCAAACACGAACAATACAAATCCTGCACCTGCATTTCATAAACGGGTTTTGCTCGTCCCTTCCAGTCAACTCACCCTTCTTGAACAGCCCCGTGATGTTGGACTCGTAGAAGAAGCCCTGGAACTCGCCGACGCCCGACTTGAGCAGACTGAGGGCATCTTCCACCGCCTCGAGGAAGCTGTCCTTCCCGGCCGCGGGTATCTTGACTCGCGGGTTGTTCGACGCGAACTCATTATGCACTGGGTGGTGTTCGATCGGAGGCCCGAACTCCGGCTCAGACAGCTCTCCGACCTCGTTTAGTAGCGGCAGTACGGCGGTCTCGCTGCCAGCGAGGTCGCCGGCCTCGCTTCCACTGCCCTCTATTGCCGGCTCGGTAAGCTCTGGTTCGGCGGGCGGCCGATAGGTGGCAGGCAGTGGGATGTAGTCGCTGGTACGCACGATGCTGGCGTTGGTGATCTCCAGGATCTCGCCGATTATCTCGGTGTCGTTAACGTACATCGTGCCTGCGAACAAAAAACAATTATTGTCATTAAATTGAACTGAAAGTCGTATCATCCAACGTGGCAGTGGTCCTCAAATGGGGAGGGGGGGGGGGGGGTAATCTGGGTAACAAAGCGGTCAATCGGGGGTGGTGGCATGGACCTTCCACC
>JARFNZ010133027.1:0-11092 GCA_031763405.1 Balanus nubilus
AGTCCTTACTTCCCCCCCCCCCCAAACTTAAAATGAGTTCCTACGCCCCTGTATACGTCAATTTTTAGCCCCACCCTGAGAAATCGGAATCTAGATCCGCTGCCGTCTGAAAAACAGGCCCCTGAAATGGGGAGGCCCCCCGAGAGGATGGCCCACCCACTTCTTATGGCGTTCCTACGCCTCTGCGCACGCAATAAACATGCCAACATCGGGCCGACGTCGTTCCTATGTCGAAAGATGTCGGCATCTCGGCAATAGCGGACCATGTCGGCAAGCTGTCGGCCTGCTATCGGCCCGATGTCGCATGGACGATGGGTATGTTCGCATATGCCGAGGTCCAGCCGAGAGATAGCTGACATCGCCCCATCATCGGCCCGACGTCGGGATCTTAGCTCGGCCAGACGTCAGCAAATTCAGTAGACGTCGGCAATATCGGCGGACGTCGGCAATATCGGCAGATGTCGGCAATATCGGCAGACGTTGGCAATATCGGCAGATGTCGGCTAGCTGTAACCGGGTGGGTCACCCGTTCGGCGCCCGCGGCGCCGGGCCGTCCGAACGCAGTGGATTCAGCCGGCTGGAGCGGCCGCAGTCAGTTGGCGACCGGCTCGGGACGTTTGCGATGTATTGTAGGGACGGAGGAGTTAATTGAAATGGTTGCCACGTGGTTACTAAGATCATATGTACAAGTATCCCATTGCCTTGTCTGTCTACCGGTCTGGTAGCTTTGTAATGTCCTTTGTAATGTAGCTTTGTAATGTCTTTTTGATGTCCTGAAATAATTTTGAAATGGGGTACAACAATGACTGTACCTACCTGGTGGCAAAATGTTCTTGATAGCCTAGAGATAGTCGTTCATGCTGTGATGTTTGCTCTTCGTACGTATTTTAGTTTGATATAAATACAACATTGTTCGGAACAAATAATTATTTGAGTGCATGTGGAAGTCCAGAAGCGTCCGGTAAATGCCGGCAGAACTCTTGAGGCCAGGCTTTCGCATAAATCGGGTCAATATATCGGCAGAATTCGGGTCAACGTCGGACTGATTTCGGCAGACGTCGGGTCAACGTCGGGATAATGGCGGCAGACGGTGGGCCGACGTCGGCCCGATATCGGGGTAACATCGGCTTCACATCGAGAGAACAGCGGAAAGGTGTCGAGCCGATATTGTGCCGACGTTCACCCGATGCCAATATGCCGAGATGCTTGTCGGTGCCGAGATGCCAACGGCGGGCCGACGTCGGCCTGATGTCGGCTGGTTGTCGGCTTAACCTCGGCATATGCGGACAATGACATATTCACCGTGAAGCCAACTTCGCGCCGACAGCGGGACGACATGCAGCCGACGTCGGGTCGACGTCGGGATGCACGTCGGCTTGTTTACTGGGTGGGTACTGCTTTAACGTTCCGAATTTATTGCGCAACATTTGTGGTTCTACATAGTAGACAGTCTGCATATCTGACCTCTGTTAACGTGACCCGATCTGTGACCTTTGACCATCGAGGTCAAATTAAAGGTAAAATACTGGGATGCTGCATCACGTCCCACATTTTTTCGCACGAGCTTTTCCAAAGTGATTCATGTGCGTCAATGAGCAAGCGACGTAATCGTATTCGAATTCAGCGACGAGTTCCCATTCAGTCCAAAATCACCACATATATCTACGTCGCCATGTTATGAACGAATCTGAAAGCCATTTTTCGATAGTGACCTAGTTTGACCTCTAGCGGTCATCAAAGTTCAGAAAACAGTATACCCTCTAAAATATTAATTTATGAAAGGAAATGTAAGGGTTTTGAAAATGTCGTCTAAAAGTATATGCAAGTATGGATATTAAAGCTTGCTATTTATGATGTATTCTATTAAGAAAATTACTTAATTCTGTTTTAAACTAAAGCTAGAATCTGAACATGAAAATTGTAAGTACCTTATAGTATGTCCAGCACTAAGTACTAATGCCCTTCTCAAATCACGATGTTTGAAAATGACTTAAGATATTTAAATCCGTAACTCTGGCGATCGCATCGCAAATGACAAAGTATTTGTTTTGCTCTTTCAACTTTTGTTTGTCTTATCAACTCTTAATCAATCTTTCCAATATTGTTTCTAAATAGTTAATATTTATTTTAATATTATACACACAAAAGTCGCTAAACGAGTACCAACTGTCAACAATCTTTGATAAATATTGAAGACTTTTTAGAGGGAGAGAATTTTGAGGTACGGTAGCTAATTAAATGTAATAATAAAGCAATTATTTCACTTTCAAGCGATTGTGTGTGCTCGTAACTGAATTTTCCATCTACCTAAATATCATTCGTCTCTTAACTTGCATGAAAACCCGGAGATATCATGACAATAAGTCACGGAGGTTCGACGTGTTTCGAAGAAATACTGGTCTAAAAAGTCTAGCTGAGCAAACAAGTACTCGTGGAGCGCAAACCTAACTTTCAGAGTGTTTTTCGTTGCACACAGACAAGGCATAGAAATGACTTAAATTTACTAAATAATTTATTGCCCTGTGTCGAAATGCATCATTAACTCCAAAAAAGTGGAAAAAAACTTACATTCCCTTTAAACACATTTATCTAGCTCGTTTACACCTTGTTCGGCTGAGACAGTGGCGGCGATATGAGCCAAATGTGGCGCCCTGTCCGAGAATTTGTCACCGGCGTGGCTGAGGCGTGTGTCTGACGTTTTTTGCCGCTGGTGCGCTATATGAGGCGCCGTGTGGCGGCCAGGCTGGTGAAGGTACGGAGTTCTCGGATACATGACCTGCACGCTATGGGTGGCGCCTTATAGAGTGCTAACGTGCCAACCGTCGGTATACGGCCGGCCACAATCAGGCATACATCACCGGTAGCGTGCTGTACGCTCTAATTCAAGTCGTCCAGTGCAAGGTGGACGGCTCATCCAGGACCATTACCTAAAAATAAGTATGCTGGTTGCGAAGTCCGGCTAAGAATGGACGCAAACTTCAAGGGCGAGTAATGACTATCAATACCATCGACGACTACCGTTGATGTGTAACGCTAACATTTTGCATAACACTTTCCTTGCTATTTGATTAGATACTTACCTATAAACGGATATGAACAGAACACGTTTCGCGCTATTTCATGTTATACCGAAAGAATAAACTATGGGCAGTTATAACTGTACCTATAGGTACAGTTAATCAGAGTCAACCAGTACCTATAGGTACTGGTTGACTATAAATATTACGATGCCTTTTGGATATTAAAAGCGACGAGCTTCCTTTCCAAAATTTCCCTGTTTCTTCGAATTTAATTATTTGTGTTTGAAATTATACCTCACCGGCGATATTCGTTTTCCCTCGTATGGTTATGCAACTGTCAAATGTCAACCAACTCACGAACTGCTTCGGTTTCAAAGCCGACCAAAGAACACATTTAGCCTTCCATTTTCGGAAAGCCTTGACCAGACGTTGTCCGTTGACAACATGCTCGTTTCAAATGGTGCTGGAAGTAGCAATACTAGCAAATAACGATGTGGCCATTCTCGCCTCCCCGCGTTTCTCGTCGCTCATCATTACCCATTCCACGGGCGCTGGGGCGCGGCGAGTCGCCCATGGAGAGAATACCTCGTTCAAATCACAAATCTTACAGCCAAGTCGTTTCATCGCAGCCAGCGCCGAGATACAACGTGCACAATTGGCCATTACCATGACAAAAAGGCGATTACACCAAAACCAATAGTGGATTCGGCCGGCATCTGACTGGATTTACTCGCTGAGGCGCCGCGGTGCGATTCACCAGTAAATCACATTCAGACGGTGATTACAGAGCCGCACAGCCGACCGGCCCTGCCCGACCAGGCCCAGACACAGCTCTGACTGGCGTATGCATGAGCCACGCCGCGCGCCGCTGAGAGGGAGGGAGAGAGAGAGAGAGGCGCTGCGCATCGCTCGGCCGGGCCGGCCGGCCCACGAGACCGGCGCGACCTTTTGACCTCAAATCTCGTGTCGGCCGGGCGGCGCGGGCAGGCAGGCGGCTGGCCGCCGGCCGCACTCCATTCCCGGCCAATTGTGAGCCTGACCCGACCCGAGCGATCACAGGCGGATTCGAGTGGGTCTAGCTGACTGACTCGGTGGCGGCGGCGGCTGGGCTGGGTCCGCTGTGGTGCCCTTTCTGCCCCGTCCTGTGCCAGCGACTGAGCTGGGTGCTGCTGCCGAGGAGCCACCTGCCGCCGGCCGGCCGGCTGACTGACTGACTGACTGACCGGCGGGTCGTCACCCCTGCCCTGACTGCCGGCCGGGTCACCCGGAGCCGTAACGGGCTGCCGCCGACCGCCGGCCACCGGCCACCGCGTGCCTCACAAATCTAAATCACGTTTTCGGCGTGAGCCGGTCGGCTCCGTTCTGCTCGGCAGTGGTTTATGCATTTGTTTTGACCGGCCGCCGAGCGCCGCGGTCTTTGAGTGCGGCCGCCGGCCTCAGGGCCATGAATGGTGAAAGGTCTCGGTGGATATTTATGCGCCGTCTGTAATAGAAATATGCGCCGCAAGAGGTGAGCGCTGACGGTTTTTTGTGCAGCCGTAAACTGGTCTGAGGTCGGAGGTGAGGCGGGGGTCAGTCGCCTCGGTCCGTACCGATAGCGTTAGCTGCCGCTGCCGTGAGCCCTCCTGGGTGGCAGCCCGGTGCAGTGGCGAGATACCTGCCTCCCGTCCCGGCCACCGGCTCCTCATCTGTTGGTGGCGAGTCCAAAGAAGCTGGCCCGCCCCCAGTGCCCGAGTTCCATTAGAGACGGTCCCGCAAGATTCGGTGCTTGGCCCGGAACCAAGCAACCACGCACTCTCCAAGGAAAAGTCTTCGTCCAGAACATTGAGATCATGTATTCTGGGTATAAGAGAGCTATGCTGCCGCTGACATCGTAGGAGACACTCATATGTCCACGGAAACGCTACGCACGTCAAGTACACTACATGTAAAGCTAATCGCCACGGCGGCTATCCAAGTTCTTCGATGGATAGGTCGCTGCTGAACAATTGTACTTCAAAAGTTAAATGTCACGCACGGTATGCTCAAACTCGGCGCTAAAAAACTGCAGAAAACAAAATTCATGGGGTGTGGTAAAACCAAAACACACGAGCAATCATATTCAGCACCTATGAAAACAACCTTTAACAAACGGATGAAGTGAACTGCCTCTGCCCCGAACACGAACAACAACACTGGTGTCCGTGCCAACACGAACGGGTTTGCATGTTATCACATGGCATTCCGACTTTGGCCTGTGCTGTGCCGACCTCTGCCCGGCGATCACCTGCGCCGGCTCCTCTCATACACGCTCTCTCTCTATCTCTCTCCCACACACGCTCTCTCTCTCTCTCACACACGGGGCCACGTCTCACGCCGGGCGGCGCGGCGCGTCTGGAGCAGGTACAGAGATCGGCACGACCGACACGCCAGCCACATTGCACGGCGCCGAGTCCGGCGGGCCCCAGGGGACCCACGAGGACCCGCGGTCCCGCCCGGCCCCGCCGCGACACGCATACAGTCTCATTCTGTCCAGTCGCGGCGGTGGCGGTGGCGGTAGCGGTGGCGGCGGCGGCGGCGCCCCGAGGCGCGTCCGAGTCAGATCCGACCAGGTTCGACCAGGTCGTGACCCAGTCCGTGAGCCCCATCGCCGCGGGCGGTTGGCCCCGGCCGCCGGCCAGTAATACTTGGCTGACTATGTTGTGAGGCCACCGGCGTCTGCGGGCGGCGGCGGCGGCGGCGGGGGACGTCTTTGGTGGCGGCTGGCGGCTGGTCAGGAGAGGCCGAGAAACGGCAGGGCGGCGGCGGCGGCGGCTGCAGCGGCCGGATGTCACATGGAGGCGGCCCAGTGAGGCGCCGCCGACCACGAGCTGACCAGCTGCTGCGAGCTGACGCCGTTCATCACCATGTCGCGGATCAGCGTGGTGATGGGCGTCTTGCCGACCAGCCGCACGAAGAAGAGCTGCTCGATGACGTCGCTGCTGATGGAGCGCAGGGTGCGCAGCTGGAGCAGCAGCTTGGAGGCGCGCAGCCGCTGCTCCGGGTACTGGGTGCTGCAGTACTCCATCAGGGCCGAGAGGGACTTGTCCTGTAGTGACTCGATGTGTGCCACGTCCTGCAGACCGCACGCGTCTGCAAACACAGAGGAGAGAGGGAGAACGGTCAGCTATTTAGCCAGAATACAGCTCATCAAAGGTCTGAACAGGCAGTGGTCATTAGCGTTCATGAGCACACTGAGCAGGTGGGAACAGAGAGAAGAACAAGGGTTCAATGTCACTTAGATGACGCGACACCGACAGCCAGATGATAGAGGCGCGGGATGACCGGCCATTATCACCCCTGCAAAGCCCTTCGTGAGAAGATAACTTGTACTCCGCAACTTCACCCCACTACACCCTGGCCAATCATCCAGACGCCCAGCACCTAAACCCCTCTCCGGCGCGCAACTGTAGTGAAGCGTGCAGTGTTAATTAGCTCTCCCTGGATAGCCACGCTAAGTGAGCAGCCTGAAGCACGTCGTCTGCGTCAGCGGACGGCCTCTGGGACCCGGGCTGCGGTGTCCCCGGTCCGGGCGGGGCCATCGAGAGCCGGCGGCCGCCACATCCGCCGCCTCCGGCCGCCACCGCCGCCGCCGCCGTGGGCCTGTGTGTCTGTGTGTGTGTGAACAAAGCCTCGGCCTGCTGACGTGGGAACTTTGATGGCCGGTGCGGCGGCGGCGGTGGCGGCGACGCGGCGGTGGCGCGGTCCAGGGCAACGTCGACCACTTCATGGTTGGCCTGCTGCCGACTCTAATGTGAACATCACTCATCGCACCGTGAGAACGGGCCGCTCGACCCGAACAGCTAACGCTCGCCGGTGCCGACGACACCGCAGCTCAGGTCAGGGGAGGTCAGGGGAGGTCAGGGGAGGTCAGGGGAGGTCAGGAGAGGTCAGGTCGGGTCAGGCCCGTGGGAGGTCAAGTCAGGAGGAGTCAGGTCACGGGGGACAGTGTGGGTAGATGACCGGACGTTGGATATGCAGTATCAAAGAACATGAAGAGGGGCAGGTGAGATTAGTAGTCATCAGGAAAACTCAGACGACATCGAGCGTTTGATGACGCTTCCGGTGACCCGAAGGACGCAAGTGAAATGAAGTAAGCAGACTAGGGTCAACTAACTAGGGTCAGCAGATTACGGTCTGCTGACTGGGGTCAGCAGCAAGTCATATTCAGGTATGGGTAGCTGAACTTCACCGTTGGGAGTTAGGTCACCAAGAGACTGCAGTATCAGCCAAGCCGCCGCCGCTCACTGCCCGGGGTCTCGGGTCACACGGCCTGCGTGGCATCCTGTTGCAGTCACCTAAGACAGCCGACACCGCGCCACTGCTCTGTGTGGCCACTATGGCAGGCAGCCAGCCAGTCAGCAGCCAGCCAACTAGCTAGCTATCTAGCCTAGCTAGCCTAGCGAGCCAGCGTTGGAGCGCTGCTGGCCCCGTCTCGGCCATAACCAGCCGTTACTGGTCCGCGCTCCCATGCATTAGCCCGGTTTACAGGGGCGTTTGTTACCGAGATCCAGTTTATCGCGTATGAAACAACGGGCATAATCATGGAATCGGCGCCGGCACAGCCGTATGAATCAGTATAAAACGAGGGAGGCGCGCCGGCCCGGCGTCCGACGGCGCCGGGGACGGGGACGCCGGCCGGTAGCCGAAATACCGCCTCGAGTGGCCCGCTCCAGTGGCCCGCTCGGCAACACACGAGCAGCGGGCAGCGAAAGCGTCAACTGAGCTCTGTAACACGGGGAGAGGGGCGTGACACTGCCATCAGAGAACGCGCCGGAAAGCCCTGCCGGTGCGGGGGCTCGACAGGCCTCGGTCGCGTCCGAGATGTGCCGCGGGTCAGGATCGGTCAACTGGTGTCACGCCGGGGAAACCAAGGGTCATATTCGGGAGCCCAGGGGACCAGGGGTCAGACCGGGGGTCTCGGGACATTCAAGCGGATCCTTGCTGGGTTCCCGGGCTCGGAACCAAGTACACTTGACATGTCGGCTCACCCATTAATGTCAATTGTACGTCTATACGGTCATCTATTTGTGTCATTTCTGGGTGCAATGTGTCCGTCTCTGTAGTCTGTCTCCTGGCCACATCTGACCACCCACAGTCTTCTCCGATCTCCACCTGCCTCCTCTCACCTCCTCCGGTCTCCTCCGGTCTCCTCCGGTCTCCTCCGGTCTCCCCCGGTCTCCCCCGGTCTCCCTCCGTCTCCTTCCGTCTCCTCCGGTCTCCCTCGGTCTCCTCACATCTCCTCCGGTCCCCTCCCATCTCCGCCCATCTCCTCTCGTCTCCCCTGTCTCCGCTCGTCTCCTATGGTCTCCTTCCGTCTCCTCGGGTCTCCTTCCCGTCTCCTCCGGTCTCCATCGGTCTCCTCCGGCCTCCTCTCGTCTCCTCCAGTCTCCTCCCGTCACCGCCCTCCCTCGAGCATTCTGCACCTCCCCCGGCGGCCGCCGTGTCTCTCAGACGGCCACTCTTTGTCCTGTAAACAGACCGCTCGGCGAGCAGGCTACGTTCGTGCCGCCGCCGCCGCCGCTATGTCTTTGGATGTCGTTAATTGGCCGGCGCGGCCATCTCTCATAGGGGTCAAACGCTGGCCGCACAGCACGGCCGCAGCGCCTTAACGAACCGGCGCGCCGCGCTGAATGACCGTTGATTACACAGCTCGGGGTGATTGAATAAAAAGGTGAGGGTTAAACGACCTTTTGCCCTTGCTGACCAGTCGGCGCGGCCTCCCGGGACGGCTCATCTGCATGGAGCTGGGCTCGGCTCTGCTCGGCTCTGCTCAACTCATCCAGAAGGAGAAGGAATGACGGACCAGACACGGACGCAGCGAAGATCCGCCTGCAGCGCGCCCAAATCAGCTGACTCGGCTGACCCCTGCGTCACCTGACGCCCTCCCCGCACCCCTCCCCACCCTCCCCTCACAGCAGGTGCGGTGCGCACGAGCCAGCGACAAGTGCGACGGCGCTGCGGTCGACCCTTCCACCTGTCTGGTGTCTGAGGGAGGGGGAGGGCGGGGGGGGGGGGGCGCCGAGCCGGCTGGACGTCCGACGCGCAGCGCTCACCGCTCCCGGCCCTTAGGAACGGACTATAGCGGGGGCAGGAGGGGAGCAGTTGCCGCCACCACCGCCTCCGCGGAGCGGCGAAGGCTGCGCCAAGGCTGGCTGACTGAACTGATTACCGGACCAACACCCTCGCTGACGGCTTGTGGGGGGCCGGGCCGCTACTGTCCGCCGTCCGTGGTGTATTTCCCCACCTCCCACCTCGGCTCGGTCTCGGCGCCGACTCGGGCCGCCGAGCCGCCTCGATTGACCGTAAACAGGGCGGCGCGGCCGGTCAGAGACGGCCACGGCACGGCGATCGGCGCTGCAGCACGGACCGCTCGTCCAAGGCCCGACCGACCGTAAAGCTGGCACTCAACCTTTGTCTTGACGGCGCGTCCTCGGCGCCCTGTCCGGCCGGCGGCAGACGGGAGACGGCAGACGGGTGACGGCAGACGAGCCACTCCTCAGTCGCCACTGCCGCCCGCTCCCGAGCCGCCGCCGCTCCCGCGCTCTCTAAACATAATGGTGCCGTTCGATGGCCATTGTGGTTTATAGACTGGCAGCGATGTGGTCACTTGACTCTGAGGGTCCCAGGCCCTCTCCCTGGCCCACAGTCCAGCTCCAGTCAGGTCCCATTCTCTGCCCCAGCTCCAGTCAGGTCCCATTCTCTGCCCCAGCTCCAGTCAGGTCCCATTCTCTGCCCCAGCTCCAGTCGGGTTCCATTCTCTGCCCCAGCTCCAGTCGGGTTCCATTCTCTGCCCCAGCTCCAGTCAGGTCCCATTCTCTGCCCCAGCTCCAGTCAGGTCCCATTCTCTGCCTCAGCTCCAGTCCGGTCCCATTCTCTGCCCCAGCTCCAGTCAGGTCCCATTCTCTGCCCCAGCTCCAGTCGGGTCCAATCTCTGCCCCAGCTCCAGTCGGGTCCAATCTCTGCCCCAGCTCCAGTCGGCTCCAATTCTCTGTCCCAGCTCCAGCCAGTCTTCTCCCCGCTCCAGATTATCCCCTGCCTCTAGTGGGCACATGTCAGATGGCCGTCAACACGACCCGTCCCTCATCTCTTCCTTCGCCCCGCTTCCCAGGCCCCGACGCAGCCCGCCTCCCGGCACATCCCACTGGCGTCCCGGAGCATCCCACCTCCCACTTCCCGCCTTCTCCCGCCTCCCGAGCGTCCCTACACATCGTGAGAGCATTCCAGCGCCGTCGCTCTAAAGACGGACGCCCGGTGGTACGGGCTATGTAGGGCTGATCAGCCTGGGGCGATGAGGCGTTATTAGTCGACCTGCGCGGCCCGAGCCGGCTCGTTACCGCCGCCCAGGAATGTGACCGACCGCCGCCTCCCGCCGACCGAGAGGTGGCCGACCCGTGACCCGAGGCAGGACGGGGGCGGGGGCGGGGGCGGGGGCGGGGGCGGCGGCGGGGGCAGACAGACAGGCGGCAGCGTCCTGACCAAGTGTAACGGCAAGCAGGCAGGACCGACTCCGGCGGTGTCCTTACAAAGCGGGAGTAACGTAGTAAAGTCCCGGCTGATCTGCCCGACCCATGCGATGTCCAACAGGAGAAAACACGACCGTCTTTCGACCGTTCAAAAGGCTGAGAAACATAATTCATCGAACTAATCATAACGTTAATGCCGTGGTAAGTATAGCTCGAAACCAAACGAGACGAGACGAGGCGAAACGAAGCGTTAACAAGACGTGCCGTATCCAGCAGCGCTGGCGGGCTGACGAGAGCCGCGCCCTGGCGTCCCCCGCTGACCGGTGGCCAATTAGTGCGGGACCAGCCGGCCGTTTAACCCGGCCAATTACCCCCGCTGACCCGCGCCGACCCGCGGCAAACAAACATAACGGAGAAGCGGCAGCAGTAGCCCAGCAGCAAGAGCAGCAGCAGCAGCAGCGGCAGCGGCAGCAGCAGGCGGCGGCACGGCGCGTGCTCGGAATGAGCGGCCCGTGCTCGGCGGCGCCCTGACCTCTGTACCTTTCACCCGAGTAGCGGCTCGGCGGCCCCCGCGGTGACCCCTGCCGC
>JARFNZ010133038.1:0-11091 GCA_031763405.1 Balanus nubilus
CTGCACACACCAGTGAGTCAGGCCGCAACGCCGGCACCAACACAGGGATATCCCGGTCTCAACACAGGCTGGGATAGCCCGGCCCTGCACAGACTGGGACATCCCGGCGCCAGCTAAGACCGGGACATCCCAGTCTTGGCACAAGGCGGGACAACCCCTGTAGCTCGGCAGTCCGCAAACCATCGCGCACACCGCCGTCACGAAACCACGACAACCTCACCCGTCCCGACGCAGCCCTCGCCGCACGGGACAGCCTCGGTCCACCCTAACATGGCGACACCTTGGGACAACCCTAGCCCAGTAACCTTACAAGGAACAGCCGCTACCGCCAGACACCCCAGAGACCCATCCAGTCAAGACGGCACAGACAATCGCAGAGCGACACCTACACCGCTCCGGGGGAATTACTCCCCGAGATGGTGCCTGTCGTCACAGTCCTCCCTCGGGCACCAAACTGCTGTAATTTGTCCCGTGTTCGGTCATATGTCTGTCCCCGGGGATGTGACACAGGCCATTAGCGTGGCTGCCGCAGTCCAGACAATCACTCACGGCTGCCATGGGACCGTCTGGGGTGAGCCAGGCCACAAAATGGCAGCTGCGGTGCCACCGGCCGTCTGTTCCCTTGGGATATTGCCTTGCAGCGCAATGGAAAAGTGGAGACATGTCTATCGCAATCCTGCAGCCGCAATCCACTGAGACCAATACCAACATCGGTGAGCATCTCGGTTTACACAGAACTCTGCAGATGAATGTTCTCGGTAACATTGTATACCAGGTTGTTGGAATTTCTCCTCCTGGGCCCTCATATGTCACAACACTTGTTTGGTGCGGTGCAAAGGCGGCATCGGCTCGGTGCACCGAGCAGGCGGAGCAGAGCAGGCTTAAAGACAAGTGTGCATGTTTTTGCAATGATTGAGACATGCGTGCTGAAGCAGAAAACAAGCATGTGCTTCCCGAAGGCCGGACAATACACAATGCGGGCGCCATATTACTTGAGGCTGGTGCGCCGTAAAGTTCAAATTGACGGGCTTACGATACACAATACACAATCATGCCGGAACTCACGAATTGTTAAAGGGAAATGGTAAACTATCGTAGAATGGTGAATGAAATTTGGAACAATACATAATGAAACTCATTATTTCGATCAATCCAGCCATGACTGGTTTGATCACGGATGTCTGAGCCAAAAGAATTGGTGATTAGATAAGTAGGTAATGGTTGGTGGATGCCGGTTGCATACGAGTATGCTACAGGTTTCTCTTCAATTTATGGATGCCTGAGCAGAAACTTATTTGTCTTCTTAAAATTCATGAATGTTATGATAGAAATACCTAGACATAATCGAACTTTATCGAACAAATAACCATAGCAGGCCGGTAGCTAGTGGACATGTAGGTATGTTCTCAGCCATTTTTTAATTTAACATCGACACAAATTCGTTATAGCTACACTTAAAATAATGAATGCGTAAATGAACAGAAGCCATGCGTCAACATACGAAAAGGAAGCAAAGCAAAATGGTATGATTCGCAGAAAAACACAAGTGCCATTCCGGACAAGCATAGGTTTAAAGATACCATCAGATCATCAGAGATCGTCAAATCACCTGATGATCTGATAGCGATATATCAGATGATCAGATAGCACATCACCAGATCCATCACCGATCGGGACGATAGTCGTGGCAGGCTGCACGTCAGACCTCCACCGGGGAGGCGCGCCACATTCGCCGTCTTCGCCGGAGCGCCGCCGTCACACCAGATGCCCCTCCGCCTCACTAGCGCCCTCCACCACCGCCACCACGGGCAGGCGCACTACACCTAGCCACCTCTAAACCAGCCGCACGCCATCTTCATCACCTCCTGACACCATGTCCTGGCGTCGTCTGCGGCCGCCCCGCCCGCCGCCGCCGCCGTCGCCGTCGCCGCTGGTCACCTGTCCTTCATGCTGGCTGCACAGCCCTTCATGGCGGCCGGGCACTGCGGTCCGGCCGCCGCCGTCGCTCCCAGCAGCACCGTGACCCGCGCCGGGCCTAATGGCCGGTGGCGATGAGCGCGTGACATGCCCCTGGCCGCTACCACCACCGCCGTACCGCCGCCGCCGTCACCGACGCCGGAACGAACTCCGAGTCTGAGCACGTCCCGGGGACACATTCCCGGAGCACGAAAGGTACGGCGGGCCGACAAGGGCGGGCGGCGGGCCAGTGCTCGGTGCTCGTCACGTGCTGTTCCGTCGCCTACATTGGCGGCGTACCTGCGCACCGCACCACGATGGCAACACAAACACCCGTCAGCGCCGGCAGAGACAATAAACACACGCCGTGACTGTCCCGGCGCGGTGACGCGGTATCGGCGGCGGCGGCTTACTGGCTCTCCGCCAGCCCGGCTGACCGGATGCGCCTGCGGCAGGTTCGCCCGCCCCCAGACAGGAGCAGTGACAGGAGGTGAGGTCACCGCCGACTCTGTACGGTATTCGTCATCAGAGGCGAGTCACGACCCCGGCTCGCCTAGTTGTGTCGGCGAGGCTGTAGCGGAGCACTGGACACAGCTGCCTCGCCCGACCGCCGTAGGAGAGCTGTAGCCATCACGGACACGAAGCACGTCTACGACCGTCACGTTCACAGCTCACTTGTTTTATTTAATTTGATAAATTGAAGTTAAAACTTAAAAATATATGACGAACTAAATCCAACTTCGCTCCGTCGGGCGCGCATTCAGTAAAGTGGAGGATGGCAAATGCTTTTGGTTTCCGCCACCCTCAGTGTAACCTCCACATTAGTAATGCCGGTTATTTCATTTCCATGACATTCGTATTTTGGTGCGAGAAAGTTCAAACAAAAAATGAGAACTTCCACTCTGGTATTCGTCCTTGTGTTCATCTCAAACGTGACGCATGAGATCCGAGGAACCCTTACAGACGAACAGGGACGGTGCCCTGCTGACCCAAAACAGTCAGCGTGCTGATCTAAGCCGACGCTCGGCCGGCCGCCGGCTGATCTGAGCTGACACTCGGCCGGCCTCTGGCTGATCTCAGCCGACACCCCGCCGGCGGCCGGCTGATCTCAGCCGACACCCCGCCGGCGGCCGGCTGCCAGAGGTGACGGCCAATCACAGCGGCGTAATTGTAATGTTTGCCTTCACGTCTGCCGAGCTGCGCTGCCGCTCGTCTGATCTTCACCCCAGTAGCACGGCTCCGAATTCCAGTAACACCCCAGGATCTGTGTTTGACCGCCTTCGCTGCACTCGTTGAACCCGTGGGCCGAGCGTGACATGTAACCCCGTGACCTATCTAGTCTCGGTTCACTGAACGTGTAGCCCTCGATGTGCACCAATTCCAACAGGCAATGCTAGCCTCAATTCCCAGTTGTCTACATCTGCTGGTCAGTGTTCGTCGGGCTTTTCTCTAGAAACCGATAAAAGCCGACAGTTTTGAAGAGTAACATCAGTGGTGGCTCCGTAATGTCGCCCGCTTCGGGTCCCTCATCACAACAAGCTTTTCCATCCTCTCTACTCAGTGCATCGCACTTATCGAACTATTTGTAGCCGAGTTAAAACACAAGATAAAATGCACGTTGCACGTTGTCACGTAGGACTGACTAAGCGATGATAAAACGTGATCAGAATCGTCTTCAAAAGATTTGACTAGTCTGGAAAAGATCGAAAGGTGCCGATGCTCCTCCGTCAAGTCCATGCACAGATATAAGATAATAAATATTATATTAACCCTCCTCGGCACTTGCTGTTACTCAATGTCACTGAATGGCACCATTCACCAGCTTGTTACCAGTAAGTTCACTTCGAATCAGCCAGCTCAGTCCTGAATTAGTTCTGAATCGGTCAGTTCCAGCCTTCCCGCAGCGGCGCCGGCCGGCCGGTTGCCGTCTGTCTCTCAGTCGGTCCCCGGTCCCACCAGCTCCGCACGGCATCCATGACAAAACGGAACGGTGCATCTTCCGTTCCCGGAGACAGCAGATGATACGGTAGCCGCAGTGAGGACGATAAAAACCGTCTCCCGAGTGACCACGTGGTGGCTGCCGTGCTGTGAGGACCGTATGGCCAGCCGGCGCACCGCACGAAACGACAGCGGAAGCATGCAGACCGTTCTGGGCGGGAGAGAAATCGAATCGGTACGGTGGCGAGACTGCAATGGTATCCGTGGCTTCAGGAGTGTACGACGGGGACACCGGGGCCCATGGGTATCCGTGGACCCAGGAGCGTCTCCATGTGCGGCGGATCTGAGGTTGGCCAGAACTGTCGGTCACCGCCTGCTAATTAGCGCCGCTCCCTTATGTCCGGTGCGGCCTGGGCTCCCCGTGTCCGGTGCGGCCCGGTGGGTCGGGCGGCCGGGCGGTCTGGGAACACCTGGCGGGGCGGCCGGTCCGCCGCCACTGAGCGCTGATTGGTGCTGAGCGGCACGCGCCCCGCTCCCTCCCTGCCGCCCCTCTGCAGCGGCGGTCCCCACTGCCGGCTACTCCGGGGAAACGGGGCGCACAGTGAGGGACATCGACCGGGCCATTTAAACGGACCGGCTGGGTAGAGCAGGACAGGGGAGGGAGGGGGACGCGCACAACGGACATGAAACCAGCCGCACAGTGCCCGGACATACAGACAGATCTGAAACACACGCCGGGACAATGGCCAGCCGCTGATCTAATCATGACACCGAATGGGTCGAAATACGGTCACCAACAGAGACAAATTGTTTGCTGGACGTTGTAGGAGGGGGAAAGAGCATGTGACAGTCCGGGAGATAGAGTGTGAAAGGCAACAGACACGGACCGAAGAGGGAAACCAATTGCCCCGTGTGGCGATGGTGTGATTGTGAAAGGCCGCTTCGGCCGGGTTTGGTTAATGTGGTGTCATGGCGCTTCTGAAATGGTCTGCCACTGGGAAACGCATCGATAGGCAAGTCAGCTGATGTCCAAACCCGGGCACTTTCTCCGCTAAACCGCGGACCAGGTTCCGTGCGATACCGGGATGACGTGCTGATGACGTGCTGATGTAATGAGAAAACAATCGGGTAGACAGAATGAAAAGTGATGAAGCAACAAACGGACGAGCAAATCGGAATCTGATAAGACAAACCACTTCAATTTGTTGGTCCGTGCATCCGCCCAGCACGCAGATGGATCTACGTCTGCAAGAGTACGGCGCCGCCCCCTGCATCGGATTTACATACGGCCAACCAGCCGGAAATCTCAGATAAGACGGACGGAAGCGTGCCACGACGAATAACAGCCCGGTCGGCCGCACAAACAAGGTACGGTCGGCCGACGGAGACGGCGAGACGGACCGACGGTCTGACGGAGACGGCGAGACGGACCGACGGTCTGACGGAGACGGCGAGACGGACCGACGGTCTGACGATGACGGCGGGGAGACGGACAGACAGTCTGACGGAGACAGCAGAGACAGACAGACAGTCTGACGGAGACGGCAGAGACAGACAGACAGTCTGACGGAGACGGCAGAGACAGACAGACAGTCTGACGGAGACGGAGAGACGGACCGACAGTCTGACGGAGACGGTAGAGACAGACAGACAGTCTGACGGAGACGGAGAGACGGACCGACATTCTGACGGAGACGGCAGAGACGGACCGACATTCTGACGGAGACGGCAGAGACGGACCGACAGTCTGACAGAAACTGCAGCGGCAATACGCGACTCGACTGGCGCCGCTGCGGGAGACGGACCTGGCGTCTGTCTGCCGTTCCCCCATAGCGGGAACGACAGCGGGATCTCATTTCAATGTTCCAACCCACCCCACCCCACCCCCACCCGTCGCTCGGCGGCTGCTGATTCACATTCCGGGGGCTCCGTCAGCGCGTTTTGTCCTTAGATGGCGCTGTCGGCGACCGTGCAGACTCGCCGGCTGGTCGGCCGGGGGTGGGGGGAAGGGGGGGGGGCGGTGAGTCACCACTGATCGGGTGATCGCGCCGCGCAGAGGGGGTCGGCGCCGCACCGCGCGGCTCCTGTCGGCCGCTCTCTCCGTCCGTCTTTGGAGGTAGAGGACGACACACGGAGCGCCGATGGCAGGTCGGGGAGAAGGGTCGGCCGGCGAGCGGACGGGGGGAAACACGCCGGGGACAGGAGAAATGTTTACTGAGGCGCCGGCGGTTGCATCACGACCCGCCAGGCGACAGGCGACAGGACCCCGGCGCCGTGCCAAAGAGGTGCACAGCGCATGCACAGAGCATGGGACCGAGAATAAACACTGGTGCCTCAGCTGCGCCACCGAGGCACGGCGGGGCCGGGACCAGTTAGGAATTCGCCGCTCGCTCTTGCGTCCTGCCGGCAGTCTGGCGAAAGCCTGCAACATTCTGTGGGCCGTGGAACAAAATACCGGGACATATCGCTCCGACTCGGAGCCGGCTAAGCGGCGCGATAACGGCTGTTTGTATCCCGCCGTCACGCCTTCATTGCGGCTGTTCGGCGCTCGACGGGAGGATGTCGGCAGTCCGGCGACGGCCGTCACCGCGACGAGCCGCCGACTGACGCGCGTCCATCACGCGTCCCAGCGCCGCCAGCGCCGCGTAACGGCGGCCATCGCGGCGTCACGACCCGTCACGACCCGTCACGGCCCGTCACGGCCCGTCACGACGCCCCGCACGACCGAGGGCAGCCCGGCCCGCCGCCGGCAGACTGCCGTCTTCCGGCCACGTGTCGAGTCACTGCCCGGCGGCAGACGACTCGATCATCTCTAATGCGGCACATCGAGCCGCCGCCGCCGCCGCCGCCGTCTCGCGAGGATTGTCCGCTCCTGGAAATGGAATGTGAACCGGGAGGGGCTCAGCTGCCGCGGTGCAGCGGAGAAAGATAACAGAGCGGCGACCGTGGCCTGCAGAGCGGGGACGCGGGCTCCACCGCCGCCGCCGCATGCCTGTCCGGCTTTCCAGCCGGTCCGGAGGTTTCTCACCGTCGCTCGCCGTCCGTCAGACAGCAGCTGGGTTTTGTTGGCCGGTCGGGCGCCGCTGACGGAATGTTGTTCTGTCACCCCCGCCGCGCCGGGCCGCGCCAGTCGGCCGGGCTGCGCTGGGCGCCGTGGTGGGGCGCGGCATGACCTGGCCCCGTCCGCGGCTGGCCTGGCGCCGTCGCCGGACCGCCGCGCTTTATGGCCTCCAGAACCGTGAAATGTGTCGTCACCCGTCACACCCCGTCCGGTGACAGCAGCCGTGACGCGGCGATGTGTTTTCCTTCGTCGGGTGGGGCCGAGGTGCGGCGGCGGCGGCGGCGGCGGCGCAGGAGACGGGAGCGAGGGCGGGGTGGGGTGGGGGCGGCGCGTGTGTCGGGCGTGGCGCACATTCCGCCGCCAGAGGCCGTGCGGGGCTGCGGAGACAGCGCTGAGACAGCGCTGAGACACGCGACAGCCGCCCTCGCCTCCCGGGGACCCGAATCCCGCGGGGCGGCTGGCTGGCTGGCTGGCTGACTGGTGGACCGATGAGTCACCCACCGTATCTCCGGCGAGTCTGCCGCGGCGGCCGCTGAGAGGCGCCACTGTCGCTGTGGGGCCGGCAGGCGTGGTGGCTGGCTGGCCGGCTGCCCTGGCTCAGGGGCAGCTTGCCTGAGTCACATGGTGCCGAGCTGACGCAGCCAAGGGAGGGAGACGCGACCCAGCAGCAGCAGCAGCAGCAGCAGAGGCAGCAGCGGCGGCGGCGGTGACCCTCAGCGATCAGTCGCCGCACCAGCTGCGGCGCCCATCATGGCCGACATGTGCTCCCGACACGACGCTACATCACCCCACGGACGGCTATCAGACCTCAATGAACGCTGCAGACTCAGGCTACGCCAGCGTGCAATACGCCCGTCCCCCTATCGATCGGCATAGATAGAAAACACACATCACAGGCGTGGCAGCCGTGAGAAATGTGACACTCTACAGCTATATAAGATATGATAAATATTCGTCATTCTGCAGGCGGGCTCTTACAAACGCATGAAACCGCTCACTGCGGCTTTAAAGCATTGATTATCAACGAAAAATGTACTGCTACCCGCTCTTGATGACGGGTAGCAGCACCTTTGCAGTCCCTCAAATGCCAGCCCGTTCCCAATCGCACAGATCAGAATTATCGACTTCAAGCTATGCGGTACAACATAACTTCAGGCGTTCACTACCACTGCCATCTAGGGACAAGAATGTAATTATGTATGTGTTGCTCACAGCCATTGCAGTGTTACTCGGCGTTTACTAAAGGTAGGAACACAGCCGTTTCGCGTGCAAATCGAGACATGGTAAGAGAACCTGGAGAAAATGTTTGTGCATAAGTTGCAAGCGCTTTACTCAGTGAATATTTCAGTCAGTTAGCTTTTCAACCGCCATTGTCCTCGCCTCATAGTCTGTTACCCCAAGTGGGGAAAGTACCCAGAATTTCAAGTAACCGCTTAAAATGCATGATTAGTAGAGAGTGCATGATGGGCAGTGCTAGCGGTCGCGATATTACCCCAGGTTCTGCTGAGAAAACATTGACCAGAAAAGGGAGAGTAGAATATCTTACGACTAGCGTTACCTTGAAGGCTTGGGAAAATAATACTAGGAGACTGATGTATTTTAAGAGCGAAGATCTAACGTTGTAACAGACTGATACCTCGTATAGCGTTTTTTGCCACTTTTCGGCATACGTAAGGAGGCATGACAACGGTATTTAACAAAACGACGACAAAGAGATTGATAGTTTCAAGTGGATTCCTTTCTGAATTCGAAAGATAATTGTAATTTTACTGTCCTTATAAAGGTTGAATTATAAAGATAACCTGCAATTTGACTGTCCTTATAAATGTTGGGGTGGGACTATCTTCAAAGCCTTCCAGTATATACATAAATATAACGACGAGAACGACGAGAAGATATCCTTTTGGCGGATTTATCGCTAAGAAATCCCGTTTGCCATAAATGCCGAAATACCGTAAAGAAAATGGAGTTGTCAATGCTATGGAGCGATGGTTGGGTATTTGCTTCTCCGAGTAAGCTAACAGGTTACACTCAACCCGTGTCTTTGTCATGCAAGGAACAATGGGAAGCTTTAAAATAGCATGCACAATGTAGTTCGCCTACTATAAAAACATTGGTCAAGCATTGCGCAATACACATAAGGCCACTTTCCTGTTCTTATACACCTAATGAACCTTTCCTTCTCTCAAGCCATGCCATATTGCATGGTACGGAAAGAGGAAAATTACCTTCTCTTGGAGCAGAGAGCAAGATCATAATTTTATTGCGGCATGTCTTTGATCGAACTAGGTCCCATTTGTCTCCGTACCCTTGTGATAAATTCCCGAAGTGAACTTTTGCTCTCAGGGAAGGCCGGGTTTTACTGGTCCGAACTATTAATTAACAAACCGTAGATTTTTGTATCCAGTGCCTTGCAGCATAAGCTGACCATGAACCTGCAAATCAAACTTAAGGAATTGAACCTTACACAGCTGCAATTGATATTGGAATTGCAGCGCTTCTAATCCACGTTTCAGCCACTGACGCTTTTGCACAGATTGGAAAGACGCCTTTGGATTCCCGTGAGTGCTCCTCTCGGAGTTTTCGGGGAGAAACGCCAAAGTCAACAGTATAATAGTTACCAGACGGAATAGGATTATTGTCTTTTGGAGAGATCAGACAGTGGAACGTGCTTCCTTGCCGGCTCAGCCTCTTATGACGTCATCTGGCGGCAGTTTTCAGGAGCTGTGCTGCCACGTCCAATAATCTGTGGATATCCGGCTATTGAAGGTTCTAAGGTCTAGCGTAAGAACAGGAGGAAGGGAAAGGGTAAACTAAACCAGAGTCAGAAGAAAACAGCCATCAGCTTACATGATTCGTAAGGATACGTTCGTGACGTGAGTGAGAGGCAGGCGGCTACGGTAGTCGTAATGAGATGTTTTTAGCTGGTGAGTTTCAAGGGCCGTAAGCGAATTCTCCGAAATCCAAAGGCCGTAATCGATCCGAGCATCGAATTCCGTGGCACTATCAAACGCAACTGAGAGAACCATATGGAGTGCCCGCAACCAAGACAAACAGGATGGTGGCCGAATCAGACCGAATCCGCCACAAAGAGTGTCCCTCCCTCAGCGTCGTCCGCAGCTCCCCCTCCCTCCCCTGGGGGGAGCTGGGAGACGGGAGCTGGAGCCGGGAGCGGGAAGTTGGGGGCGCCGGGCAGGCGGCGTCAGTCGGGCGCCGGCGGGGAACTTTTTTAGCCGCCACGGTCGTCTGACCGCTCTCCGGTGACGGTAACGGGAGCAGTCTTCTGCCGAGACCGACGCAGCCCGGCTGTCAGCGGCGCCGCCGCGGCGGCTCGACGTTCTTGGGCGTGCTCGGGCGTGCTCGGGCGTGCTCTGAGCGGCGCGCTGAGCACGGCCGCCTCTAGTAGGAGCAAGGTGCACTGACCAAGGTCAACGTCGCGGCCCCGCTGTCCGTTCGTGTGAAAACACGGGTCCGCTCGACCGGCGCCATGGCCCTGGGAGCGTTGCCGGCACTTTGTCACAGAAGACGGGTTGATCAGAGCGTAAAGTGATCAGGGTCCCCGCACAAGGAAGGAAGTCTTATAATCACCAGTTCTAGAGACGGTTTATTTGGACGAGTTGGTGGCTTTTTGAGACCTGTTAATTAAAAAAAAACATAATCATATAAATCGAAGTAGTACGTCTAAGACATACAGTGTGGCGTGTTCCGGCCAAGGTTTCCGGCGCTTCGTTCCACATCAAGAGTGCTGAAGTTGATGTCCGAGACGGAATGTTACGACTTCCTCTGGTTTCAGAGACACGGCAATGTTTCGCAAAGTCCGCATGTAGCAGCGTTCCGCCCATAATCCGCCGATTCATGCCCTCTTCAGCCCGGCGATGAGTGTGGCCGCCAGCCATGGAGGGAGGCTGCGGAATGCGGAGTGCGGAGTGCGGAGTGCGGAGTGCGGACTGTGAGGGACGGCATCTCGAGAGGCTCGTCAGTGAAGCGCCCGTTGCGGTAGTGGCGGGACTGCGGCCGGCGGTCCGGCGCTCCTGTGGCACCGGCAGCAGAGTGGCGCCGCTGACCGTCAGCCCGCGGGGCGCCCGGCGCTCCTGTGGCCCGGCAGCAGAGTGGCGCAGCTGACCGTCAGCCCGCGG
>JARFNZ010133049.1:0-11090 GCA_031763405.1 Balanus nubilus
CATGGTCGTTGGTCCCGCCCCCCCCCCCCCCCCCTCCCCAGGGGCGCCCAGTCAGCGCTGTTTTTGCCGCATGACGAAACGAACCATCGGACAGCTATATTGGTGCCATGGAGACGGCGAGATGGGTGCTATCTCCAGAGGAAGTTCTGACAAAGTTTGATGTGTAGTTTGGCTATCGTTTTATATTTTGGCGTTGTATCAGTTGTTGCCGGAAAGATTGGCGTCGCTTTTCACTGTGGGGTATTTTACGTTTCTTATTGCTGTTTGACTGTTGGCAGGTATCTTGGCGTTGTTTTCAGCTATTGGTAGATAACTTGGTGTTATTTTGTTTTGTTGCGTTCAAACCTTTTGTCGTCGTTGGTTTGCTCTCGTTTGATATTTTAACATCGTTGTTTGGCTATTATCGGATATCTTGGCGTCTTTTTTCTTTGGTAGTGGTACTGATTTGGGCAGTTGTTACATATTATCATGATATTATCGACGAGCGCCTGACAAATGTTATCGGACGAGCCGAGGCGAGTTCAGTAAGGAACCTTACAGGCGCGAGTCTAGTAAATATTTGGCGTGCAACTGACCTTATAAGAAAACAATTATTAACCTCCAGTGCTAAGATCCAGTAATACTTTTGTTATTGGGTCCTGTAGAATCCAATAAACATTCTCCACTGACTCAAGCAAGAAATGATTTATTGGACTGCCGTTTCATCCTTAAGCAGTTAATTTATTGTAAAATATTTATAACGAGTGCTCGATAGGAAATGGTCATTCATTTGCATGATAAAAGCATTGACCTCTATATCGTCATTGTTCGCGGGGATTACAAGTGTGATGACCTGTCGGTATTGACCTTATAGAGGTCAAAGCAGAAGTGTTTGTTGGTATATTTAGCGAGGTGCGAACAAGGTGATAAATCAAACCGTTGATGTTATCTTGTGTGTGCGTTTGTTCACAAAGTTAACCAGCTCCTCTGGCGCATTACGTAAAGGTTGTCCGTGAAGGAATTCAGTGTGAGGATGTGGCGATACCTCGGTACCACGGGTTAAGGTCGGATGAATAATAAAGTTAAACAAACAAGATAGTGACCTCAAACAAGATAGTGACCGTCCTGCATTGGGCGTGCTTTTGATGCTCGAGATATGTGCAGAGCCCAGAGCGGTCGCATTGCTGTAACTTTCAAAAGCATCTTCATCGAACGAAGCGGGAGTGTTCCGTGCTACCGTTAAGAACTTCCGCGGTGAGTGCTGTATGGGAACAGTATACTTGAGAAAGCACAATTGCGGTGTTAATCGACCGATGGTTATTATCTGAACCCCTTTTCTTCCCTGCACTGATGCTATTTTGCAATAGCGCGAATATGTACAGAGTACCCACATATGAGGCGTAATGTTAACAGTCAGTTCGGACGAGACTTTCGTGGCCGGCGGTAGCTGGTGTCGACAACGCTTAATAGTCTGGCCACTAGCAGTGCCTGGTACAGTTTCGTGTCAAGTGATGGCTCGAATTGTGTGATGATTTAATCACTTCTACCGGTTCCTGGTACAATACCGCTCTACTAGCGGCGCCTGCCGCCTGGTACCTAAACGTGGCTTTCCCGAGTATTGATAGAATCGTCAGGATAACAGAGCCAACTACATCTCTGGGGGGTCAGGAGGTGGTGGCTTGGAACATCAGTCACACCTCTGTCACATCAGTGCCCTGAAATCGCCTTTAAATCGTTTTTCGCAAGGGTGTGGTCAGGTGAATACTGACTAGATGTCATTATTCTAGAAGGAGATGGGTGCTACTTGTTAAGGTTAAAGTTTGCTTTATAACCGAACAACTTGTAATTCTTCAGACAGACAGTTTGTTATACCTGCATTAGGCAAAAACAGTCGTCCCGATAACTTTAAATGCAGCGTTTGTTAAATACTGTATGCAGTATGTTATATCAAGTTTTGAGTTAAATGCTATTTGGCTCGATCGCTAGTAATCTCTTCGATGGCAACTGACGTGACTCAAAAATTAATTTGGGTGTTTCCTTCCGCTCATATTTGAGGAATTAAAGATACTGGGTCATTTCGCTGTAATGTAACTCGACTCGGGGTTTATTGAACCGTCAGGTACGCACCGCTGAACGTTTCTACCATTCATAACATACTGAAAAATGCGCCATAGCGACATCACACAGTTTCTATCGTTATCAATGGTGCTACTAGCTTATCAAAAATGTTACGACTGTTTCCGTACATGCATTGAAACTCTGGGTGAATCGGAAGTGCCCTTTTTGTGTGTTACACTGCGTTCTTTTACTGCCGTGTTGCGTGACTTTTCTACTTGACCGGTCTAATCCTTGACCGGAACTCAGTGTTTCACTAAGTTCCGGTTCGTTTATTTTGAATAACTGTTCTTAAGTGAGGTTCCCAACTGAACCAGCACCATTATTACCACCTATTTAACATTGATGCATCCTAATAGTGGCACGCGACTAGCATTAGCAGGCTTTGGTAGTGAGATCAATACACAGCCACCATCACCCATCTGAATGCTATCTTTATCGGTATGCACTAGTACCCGTGAGAGGTGCATATCCATCTGATGATGCAGGATTCAAAGCTCTCACAAGCTTTCAGTGCCGCGCTCGGCTTGGGTGATGCCACATTGAATCCTGGAAGGGCTGGCAGAATCTGATTGACGGTGGCATTGAAATATGCATCCTCAGTCAAAGGGGGAATACCGAGGCAGACGTCTCACCACCATAGAAGATGTGTTGGCGCCTCTCGCGATGCTTCCTAGAAAACCGGGACCTGTTGTGCCAGTTCAAATTCAACGCCATTATGTTGTGACAAGGACCCGGTGGACACTGGTTAGCCTTCCCTGCACTCTCCGCACATACATGACGGTACAAACCTAATACACCATGCCCAGACTGATACGGGCTCCTTTGTGAACAGAAGCTCCATGTCTAAATGTGTGTCCCTGTCTTTTGTTTTGCTTGTACACCAAGGAGCAAATGTCAACACAGGTCATTACATTGTAATGACCTGTGTTTCCCAGGTTTCCCATATCATTGTTCCCATGTCATTGTTTCCCATATCATTGTTCCCATGTCATTGTTTCCCCATATAATTGCTTGACTTGTGTAATGGAGCAGAGACGCTGAGACGTTATACAAACCATTCCGTCACATACCATCAGCATAGCGTCTCATTGAGAACCTGGTGGCGAAGTCCTCAGCTAACTCAAACAGTTCAGTTCTCTGTGGTCCGACTTCTCGATCGTGTCGGATCGTATTGCGCCATCACGCAGGACTTTGCCACTCGTACGCGTTTGAAGCACCGGACATTTGTGTTCAACTCACAGTTGACCTCGTGACGAATGCAGCTGTTGCGACATGTCGGCCACATTGTTTGATCGGATGGCTGTCGGTGGCTGTCGGCGTTCTCAGTCGCGCGCCTGCTGCAGGCTACAGATGACCAAGTTAAAACACTTGTCTCAAGATGCGATCCCATTTGGACTTTGTGTTTTTGTTTTACGGAAAAGACAATTTACCGTTTTACCACATTAACTATAAAAACGAGTATTCTGTAATGTTCTATCATCCGACAGGTTACCAGTTTTGTAGTCTCAGGAATCCTTTCAAAAGCCAATACGTTTTGCTGACCTTTTCAAGCGCGAACTCAATATTTCAACAGCAGTGCAGCGAGGTCAGTGGTTTGTCTCTCAGCTGGGCGTCGGTGTGTCCGTTGTGTCTGGCCGTTTGACATATCTGAGCTGTCTCTGTCTGACTTCCCTGATCTGGCCCGGCTGACCTCTTTGGTCTGACCCGGCTGACCTTGGTCTGACCTGGCTGACCTCTGTGACCTCTGTGATCTTCCGTGCCTGACCTCCCGCCTGTCTCTCTCCAGGGGTCACATCCATTTCCGTCTGTCGGGCGGCGAGCTGCAGTCAGTCTACGTCGACCCCGAGGAGCCGGCCTTCATCACCAACGTCCGCCGTGGAGTGCTCAACACTCTCCGCGTCGGCCGCTCTCTGCTGGAGAGGCCGGGAAAGGTCAGTGAGCTCCTCTGCCTGCACAAGGTCAGGCGGGATCGGTTAGTTGTCGTTGTCAGTACAGAGACGTGACGGCTGACGTGACGTGGTCCAGAGACAGGCTGGGTAAGGTGAACTCGGTCGCCTCCGTCGGCGTAGGACCAGTGGGGTCAGATGGGTCAGTATGCTGTGTATCACTGATCGGATCAGTCGTCTTTGTATTCAATTTCGGCGGGGCTTGGGGAGCGGTAAATTGGGGCCAGAGTACTACCACCGTCGCGAGCACAGGGTCAGTAGAGGTCACACGGGGTCACACGGGGTCAGACGGCCTTACTCGAGATCAGGTGAGCTCAGACGGGGATAGGTAGAGCCTTATTGCCGCCATCCTTTACTGCCGGGGTATAAAGTGGGTGGGCTCGGTGGGGCTGGTCGCTTGAGCAGTCAGAGTCAGCTTCTGACGAGTAGTATGTAATTAACCTTATCGCTACTGATAATGCACGAATGATGCATTTTACCTCCATGTCTTAGTCCGTATTTTATTTACTGCATTTTATGGTTGTATAAAGGCAGGACTTGCTTTTTCAAACCTTTTAAGTAATTTTCATGTACGACGTAGTTGACTCGTACTGTGCAAAACATTTTTTTTTTCGTTACATTGAAAGCGTATCACTTCCATTCATCCCCTCTGTATTCATCCGGTCGTCTCGCTGTGCTCTCGCTGCCTTTGTCTGTCCTTATCGGACTCTGCACCGACCACTGACAGCGCTGCTGTGGATGCCTGGGCCTCGGCCCGCTCGTCCGGCGTTTTTGCTGTCGTGTTCCACCGCTGCCAATTGACATTTCCGCCGGGTGAACCGTTGGTTGCAGTGAGCCGCCCCCACCCGTCCCCCACCCGTCCCCCACCCTTCCCCCACCCTTCCCCCACCCTTCCCCAACCGTCCCCGTCCCCTCGCCTGTCACAGCAATATCAGTCACTCCGACCGTCACAGCGTCTGTCACGCCGGACGTTATGCCGCCGTAACGTCGCCAGTCGCAGTTCCGAGCGTTAGTGTTGCATCCGAGTCGCGGGCTGTGCCAGGGGGCACGGGTAGACTGGTTTTGTGGCGTTGGGTGCATATGTTGAGTTGGTTCGTCGTTCATTTGCGCGTTATTGATGAGGAAAACAAATATTCAGAACATTGGATACCCAGACGTTAAACGTCTTTCAGTTTTCAAGGTAGTTCGAAATATTTATTTGGGCTATTCTGTTTCGTTCTGTATTCATGCTCTGACTTATATACTCGCTGATCTTTGACAGAGACTGCCAACTGTGACCATTGACCACTGACCGATGATATCTGACTACGTCAGTTCACTCTTTCGACCGATCCTCACTGACCGATATCTGGTAATTGATGGCTGTTGACACTTACCACTGTCGGCCTTCTACTGACGGTTAACAGCTGACCACTGACCTCCGATTGCTGAACGCCCCACCCTGTCTCCCTGTTTCAGAACATAGAAGGCGACTGTGTGAGGAATATCAGCCGACTGGGAGACGACCGGTATCGCGTGGAGCGGTCCCGAGGCTGCGACCCGGCCCAGAACACACCCAGCATCCAGTCACCATTCTCACCGCTACAGTCACTGGTAAGTAACCTGAACACACCCAGCATCCAGTCACCATTCTCACCGCTACAGTCACTGGTAAGTAACCTGAATACACCCAGCATCCAGTCACCATTTTTACCGCTACAGTCACTGGTAGGTAACCTGCGACCCGGCCCAGAACACAGCCAGCATCCAGTCACCATTCTCACCGCTACAGTCACGGGTTAGTCGTCACTGATATCCACTGTTACTGACAGATAAGGAACACTGATCTTATCATTGACAGATAAGGGACACTGATACTATCAATGATATTAATCACTGATGGATAACGCCATAGTATTGTCACCGCCTGTTATAGTCACAGACAGGTGATCATTGACAACCACGGGTAACGTCCTTGTAGATTAACACCTCTCTGGACCACTGTCACAGCCACTTTTAGGATTCAGTGATGGTGCACCACTGCACGGCTGCATTCCATTTAAACGGACGGCTATGCGCAGTATGGACACCCTTCATCGTTGGTATGGCCGTGGCCCCGGCCGTCCCGGCCCCGGCCTCCCCCTGCGGGTCCTCTGAATGCTAAACATGCCGCCGGACGGTGGCCGCTGGACAGTCACCGGCGCGCTCGCCGCACGGCTGAGCTGCTGCGTCGACTGGTCTGTCTGCGCCTATATAAACATTCTATAAACATCAGTATGTCCACGGCGAGCCCAGAGTTACAGTAGGTGGTGGCTTCACAGGCAGCAACTATGTCAGATGATCGGATCTATATTGATTGTTGGTGTCTCAGTACGGAAGTGGAGTTACTTTGCTTTAGGTAACGTAGGACTGGACGTAACTGAAGTTCCACTCGGTATGTAGTTTATATTGGATCGTCTGTATAATGCTAGTATTTCAATGTATTTTTCTCAGATAGGAGGCGTTTTGTTTTTCCGATCGTAGCCGGCCAGACAGGCTATCTTGTTACATTGACCTTGCTGATATTGAGCGAAGAGCCAGACAAGAAACGCCTGACTCTCGACGACGATGGTCCGATATTGGGACGTGCGTCACATATCTGAGTGGGTCTCGTGATGCATTGAATGCAGGCGAGCCCACGTGACGGAAACGAAACCTGTGCCGGAGTATCAGATATCAGGCTGGGACGTCTGTCTCCCGGAACTTCATGCATTATTCTGTTTGGAGATACGGCGCCATCATATCGGAAAGCCCGAATCCTTCATCTGGGATGTTGTTGGGATGTAACTTCCGCATTGTATTGTTACATTTCTTTGTTTTTCCCTTTCCTGAGGGTTTGGTTACTGAACTTGTCCATGCAACCGAGTCGCGAGAGGCTGAAGCACGCTGCATAAATTGCATACGAGTTAGGGCGCATATTGGCGTCACACCGTGACACTCGCCCCAGGCGACGTATCTTTGTTGACACCGTGACCGCTGAGTTGAAGATGTTCGTGTTTGCTCCGCGCTCGGCTCCATTGTTTACTGTTTACTAATGGCGGTCCTGTCTGTTTGTGGTGATACTGCGCAGACAGCAGTGGCGCCTCCCTGTCTCTTGGAACTAAACAACACAGGCGACACTGCTCCAGTGCGGGGCGGGACGGGGACAGACATTCCAGCGATGTGCTGATTGGTCTATGGTATTGGGATTATATGGCCGTCTCGTGTTCCCACCGGCTGGCTTCTAGGAGTCCTCGATGAATGGCCGCCAACAAACGCCAGTCCGACCTGTAGCATCGTAAACAGGCTGTCGGCCTTTGGTGTGGCTCTCTGGACTCTGTGTATGTGAGTGTGGTTGTGTGTGTCTCGGTATATATGACTCTTGTGGCTAATGATTAGGAGCCGATGGTGGAGGAGCGGCTCTCCGTGTCTTCTGGCTCTTTTACCGTCAGTAACACGTCAGTAACACGTTTCCATAACACAGTTTATCCAGATTTTCTCAACTTTCTATGCCAGATTTCCTCAATCTGGTCATTTTTTACTGAAAATAAAGCTTGCAATGGCTATGGTATCTATGACCAATTTGACCCGTCCCGACGGGCGGCGGTGGAGCGGCAGCAGTTTCCTGTATGATTTATGAGAGTGACCCCTGTGACCCCTGTGACCCCTGTGACCTGTGACCTGTGACCGCCAGGCGCTGCTGGAGCGGCAGCTATCTGTGTCCTCCGCCTGTGACTATGATGTCGACTCTGACCAGCTGCGGCACGCCGAGTGCGTCCAGACCTGGCACCTCAGCCAACCCACCGCCGACGATGTACAGGTGGTGGTCAAGTGAGTATCGCCGCCCTTCGCTGCGTGGTAGATCAAGATTCATCACAAGAGTCGACTGGACGCATCTGTTGCCGACGTTTGAGAGACGAATAAGTGTGAAGGTTGCGATGAGTAGGTTTACGTCAGATTGTTTATGCAAGGGAGGTGATGTGTTTGCTGTAACCCCTAATTGGTCATTTGTGTAAAATTGATAGGAGGACCATAACATGCGGTAATTACTGGGCGAAACCCAAGATGCCACCGCTAATGACCATAAAACGATGGCCAGATTGTCAAAAGGATGTCGTCTGTTTTTATCGTCAGGATCATAAAAACACGGGATGATTTTTATAGTTTCGGTTGTTTTGTCGCCAGATATTTATAAAATGGTAATTGGGCGAACATAAACGCTTAGTTAACTTAAGGCTTTGTTTTCGACCACTTTTCCCAACCAACAGTATAACGTCAAACCGCTTGCTTAGCTCGTACCGATAGATTATGTACCGAATCCTTGGAACATACACATACAGTTTAAATGTTGAAGGTGATATTGTTGAAGACAAAACAGTTTCCCGTTTTCACACCTGGTCGGTGCCGGTCGTCCACAGACAGGACCTTCGGCTGTCCTCGACTCGTGCCGCCGAGGGTCCCCTGTCACAGAACAGCCGCCAGGCGCCCCCCGGACTGGAGATGGAAGACTCGGACGCCTTCATCGACCTGGGACACAGCTCTGGTAAGAACCGGGGCAGGACAGGGCATAGTGTATGGGGACGATGGCATGTGACTGGTGAGGACAGGCGGTGACACTGCTCCGGTGAGCATTGGGATAAGCCCGGTAGTGGGACGCTGCTCCTATGGCGGGACAAAGCTTATCTCGTGCTTTGCCGGTGCTCGGTGCCACCTTTACCGTGCCGGGGGAGTTTTTTTTAACACCCCCGCCCCTTCTAACTCGGCTCCTAATGGCATGAAACGGAAACAGCGCTCGGAGGCTAATTAAAAATTATTTCGAGAAATAATTTAGGTTATCTTGTGGCTCAGGTCAATGTTGAGTCACCCGAGGTTATCAAAGGGCAAAGGCCCATTTTTTATACAACTTCACATAGCTTGAGAAACCCATAGTTATCTCGGGTATCAGGATAGCTAGGAAGAAGCCGAAGAAAGCGATCAGCAACCTTTCGCTGAGGTGCTCTCAGATTTCAGCTTAGGTCAATAGTTAGGCTGCCGAGGTCATCAAGGTTAAACAGGCGATTTTCTGGCAAAACGGGTTTTCGCATTTAACGTTTTATGTAATAGAGTTAGAACAACGAGTTTTACATCATCGTGTTTCTCTCAACACTTCGAAGCATACACATATATGACGAATTTATAAGTTCATTAAAAAAAATATATCAGGTCATGGTCACGTTGTGATCCACGTAGGTATTGTTGCATATAAGTCGATGCGGCTTACCGAAACAAACACATTTAAACTTCGCTATCTTTATTGCAGCAAGAATGATTGGTGAAACTCTTTGTGACCTCGGATGACTTTTCAGTAGTGCACTGAATACAAGTTACACCTTTACCATCAAAATGAGTAATGATAACCTAGCGCGCTCTTAGTAAATGTAAAACGGGGTTGGCATCTATAGTGAAATCGCCAATCGGGGGTGCATTCTGGACGTAGCATGCTTCTTAGTAAAATTACGAAAAACGCTGAACAGCTTTGCCTAAAATGCTTGATGCTTGATAGCTGAGCATTGCCGACGCGCTTTACACCGACTATTGAACATAATCGGCTCAGCCGTCCCCAGATAAAGAAAATGGGTGTGCACATGCGCGCGCGTGCAGAAGCGGATCCACCCACCCCTGACTTGTGTAAACCTCGTGGCTAATGGGTCCCACAAATTTGAACACAATCAGCACACCCGTTCCCGAGATATAGAAAAGTGGGATTGTGCACGCGCGCACGTGCACATGCACCTTAACCCGACTTGTGAGAAGCTCATAGTTAGTGTCCCTAACCACACACCAAATTTGAATACAATTGGCCCTGCCGTTCCCAAGATGTAAAAAAGGGTTGTGCACGTGCGCACACAATCGACCCAGCCATTCCCGAGACATATAAAAGGGTCGTGCACGTGCACACGTGCAGATGCACCTCACCACTGACTTGTGTACCCAATAGGTCCCTAAGCACACACCAACTTTGAACACAATCGGCTCAGCCGTTTCCAAGATGTAGAAAAGAGGTGTGCACTAGGGTGGCCCCTTTTACAATTTCTTTCGAAGTTTTGCCCCCACGGCTTTCCTGATGCATTCTGACACGCTGATTCCGAATATCTTATCAGATTTCCTAAATTCAAAGAAAATTTGAGGTAGCAGAGCGCTTGAAAATTTGAAGTATTGTTAAAATTGGCGGTTTTCGTCACGCCGTGCGGAACCCGGCTTCTCCGGTGCTTCAGTTATCTGATCAAAATACAATATTCTTAAACAGTTTTCAACACTCTTTTGAGAGACGTAAGTACAATAAAAAAGATTAATCCTTCTCTCATAGTGTCAAAATAATATTTTTTTCTACAAAAACTAACACAGAAGTCTTACGAGTAACTTTCGGCCTTGCGCCTTCATTCAGCTCCAGCTCCGGCAGAGCTGAATAAAGGCGCAAAGCCGAAAGCTACCCGGTAAGACTTCTGTGTTTGTTTTTGTAAAACAATATTTTGACATGAGAGAAGGGTTAATATTTTTTGGTACAAAATAAAATATGCTTGATTGGCATCATTTTAACACAAAAACAAAGATGTCGGCTCCATTAGTCCGTGCACGGTATCCCCTCGTATTCGAACATTTTCACTAAGGCCATCCGGAACGACGCGTGGTGGTCTGGCGTTAAGTGTTAGTTACGGGCTTTTCCGCTATGTAGCAATGTTGTTCTAATGGTTAGACTGAATGTACAAAAATATATTTCTGAAAATGGGAAAAAATCAGATATGGGGATCTCTGACGTTAGACGAGTTGAATGATCCCCTTTTCACCCTTGTATTCGGCATTTAGGGGCTGCACAAAGCCGTTGAAGTGAACCATGCGCGGCCGCCGGCCGTCGGACCGTCCATAATGGGCAAAAGGGGGACAAGAATGATGATGAATTGGGGTTTTCCGGCGCCTTAAACTCGTGTGCTTATATAGCACCCCTATGGTATCGAGTGGGGGTACCCTCAGCCGACGATCGACCATACTGTCTTGTCGCGGCAGCTGATGACG
>JARFNZ010133060.1:0-11090 GCA_031763405.1 Balanus nubilus
ATTTTAAAACCCCTTACATTCCCTTTAAGCGACAATTCAATTATCTGAAGCCTATATATGAAGTGTACCGCATTGAAATGTGAAAAGATTTGCTACTTATTGTAGGGAAAGTGTTTTGTGCAATAAAAAAGCATTTGACACACTCCCTTCAATCTGGTCATTCCTCAGATTTACGGCATCTACTGCCACTTGGTCGCCCACCACAACGTCACAGAGAAGGAGTGGCAGCGCATCAAGAAGAACCTGGACGCCAAGTGCAGGAGCATGTGGAAACGGAAACAGCGAGGAAAACCGCTCGGCATGGGAAAATACATCAACAAGCAGCCCAAGGTAGTGTGCTCTTTGTCTGCTTGAGAATTTATAAGGACGTAGGTGTATCCGAACTTGTGGTGGTATCCTTGGTGTTTCGCAACATGCTTGGCTTAGCGGGCACCCGCGGGCCTGTAGTCACCCACGTAAACTATTCGAACTAAATCGTATAGAAATAAATCCGGACTTTTAAAATTGTTACGGCCTCCCATTGTTATTTAGCTCCTCAGAGATGGTACTCCATTTTGCCGAGGTGACCTTAATGTGGCGTTTTCACGCCTTCCATACTCGCCCTGGAACACTACGAGCGAACTTGTTTCTCCTCATATGCGATGATGAGAGTTGACCAGAAAATGCAAGTGCCATTTTTCAAGTGCCTTTAGTTTTTGCCTGGCGTCAATCAGTTAGTCAGTTGTTGTCGTTTTTTTGCTGACCTATGTGTTCTATATTTGTTCTCTTACTCTCCCCTTCCCTCTGCCCTCAGCGATGGTGTCCAGACGATCCTCCGACCGTACACCACCCGGCACCAACTGCCACCACCGCCACCACGGCCACCACCACCACCGTGGCCACCACGACCCTGAAGCCGTGTGCGGGCAGCTCGCCCGGCCTGGTCTTCCCCGAGGACGCCGGCGGCAGCATGGTGGTGATGGAGACCATGCCGGTCGGGGACGTGGTGGAGGTGGGAAACGCAGACTACCTCAGCACCATGGTGGAGCTGGCAGACTTCAGCAATGTCAAGGTGAGTGCCACAGAAGCGTCAGTAGTGTCAAGGTGAGGGCCACAGAAGCGTCAGCAGTGTCAAGTTGAGGGCCACAGAAGCGTCAGCAATGTCAAGGTGAAGGCCACAGAAGCGTCAGCAGTGTCAAGGTGAGGGCCACAGAAGCGTCAGCAGTGTCAAGGTGAGGGCCACAGAAGCGTCAGCAATGTCAAGGTGAGGGCCACAGAAGCGTCAGCAGTGTCAAGGTGAGGGCCACGGAAGCTTCAGTAGTATCAAGGTGAGGACCACAGAAGCTTGAGTGTGAACATATGAGCACAGGAGCTTTTGCTGGTAGTCATTTGTGCGTTGGGCCTTCCCTTCATCTTTGCATGGTGATTCACAGGTGATTCAGACTTCGATGGCGGAGGTGCGTCTTTTGGGAAGCGACAGCTCCGACCTGCTCCCTTCCAACAACGTCTCCTTACATGAGGTGAGCTACTGTTCTCTAGCGGATCTGAGGATCTGGAATAGGTGTATGTTGCAGGCTTAGGTATATCTGGAACACCGGGGCCTGAATTCACTTATTCCGGTACATAACACTAGAGGTATACATACTCAGTTAAAATTTTGCAACCGCAACCGCCCGTAACCGTGGGGCTTGGTTCCACAACCGCCCGTAATCGTGGGGTCAAAACCCCGACTGCCCGTAACCGAAAGGCTCAAACCCGTAACCGCACAAAGCGAAATTTGTAATCGCCTGTAGCTTCACGTACCATTGGAGGATAATAAGTATATTTAGGATAGGATGTGGTTAAGTGGTATGTGAGAATATACAAATGGGAAAATATTATAATAATGTCGTTGTTAATCGTTGTAGCAAAAGTTAGTTTTTTGTATTTTACCGCGCAATAAAATAATCGTAACCGCAACCGACCGTAACTGTAAATTTTTCAACGGTAAACGTCCGTAACTGTGACCTTGAGCAAAAGCCGCAACCGTAACCGCAGTTAACCGCGGTTTAACCGCCCGACTGTATACCTCTGCATAACACCTTGCATCTTTAGTCATTTGATTGTACTGAAGCTCCTAAAACTTGGCAGGTTGGCGTGTGGGCAGCGTTGCGAACACGCAGATACTCTATCCTGGTAGCCACTTGCCATCATCGAGCAAAGCAGACGTTATATTATTGGCCTGTAGTACACATCTAAACACAGAAAGGATACGGCTGTTGATTTCTGTAGTTGTGCTTGCGCTAACGCCGGTGTTGCCCCCTACGCCATCAGGCGAGCGCTCGGAGCGACACTGACCGGCTGCAAGCGAGCAGCCGCCAGTTCCGAGCCGTCATCAAGGAGGAGCCCATCGACGAGAAACAGCAGCGGTTCGTGTTCAGCAGCGTCAATGACTGAGGTGTGCAGCCTGCGGCCAGTCGGCCGGACCAGCACGGAGACCGGCCGGGGAGCTAGCATCAGCCGGAGACCCCTATGCAGTCCAGGAGTGAACGGGGCGCGGGACCTCGAGAGGCGCGGAGCGCGGGAGGGACGGTGTGGCCTGTGACAATGTGCGGCACGATCTCAGAGCCAGTGGTGTGGCGGGGAAATACGACACAGACGTGTCTGTGGTCACTGTTTTCAGTTCAGCTTAGAGCAGCTTGGGAAGGTTCACGACTATACTCTGATCGACCTCTTGCATCTCCTCAGTCCTTAGGCTCCTGACATGGAGATTCAGCGTATTCAGTTCGGTATGGGGCTGGTCGGTCACTCATGCCACTGTGCACCCGTCGCTGGTCACATGTCACGTGACACGTGGCACGTGACAAGTGGTTTGTCGCACATGTGTTACACCGCCGAGCGGAGCGTCATTCGGGGGCCGTCGGACAATACTTGCTCACCAATTACGTTTGGCGTCGAGTAGCAGTGCCGCCGAGTCCTAACCTCTACAGTGGGCGCCATATAACCAAAGTAGTTGCGGCGCCCTAAAACCCCAATACACCACTTAAAAGCACTGTGATGTGTGATTTGACGTGGAACGTTATCCCGAGGTGCTACGACCAAACGTCCATGGGCATGGCATTCAGCCCGCATAGGCGAGATTGGGTTAGTCCCAAGTCCTGACTGGTTTAGTCCTGAGTCTCGACTGAATTAGTCCCGACTAGATGAGTCAAAGCTAGACCTATCTAGACTGGACTAGACAAGACCGCCGAGACTGGACAGAACGGAGCCGAGCACTGGTGCTGGGTTGGGAAAGTTGCCGATTACGTGGGTGAGATGCATAAGAGCAATGGTTTTGACCTGGGAGTGAAGAGATCGACCCGAATCGCATTCGCGCAAGAGGTCTTGACACAAGCTAGCTCAGTTCGGCCCGATCTTTCTACTGCATGGTGACTAAAACGGATCGCTCTACGTCTGTTTTCAAGAAGTACTTGCGACTTGCGTGAGGGTTCACTCGAGGCTCTATCCCCTGAGCGGTGTCTGCTTTTCGTGATGTCGCTGATATGAGTGTGCCCCAGTTATGGTACGAAGATAGGGTGTAACTCGCACGCAGATCTGTGCATTTTGTGTTCGTCATTGGCTGTAGGTGCAAGCGTTAGGAACGGGATGGTTTCGAGTAGGCTGGCTATATATGTTGATAAGTGGGAAGCTGGTATAAGATCGGGGACGTGGGGTGGTGGTGCGGGATTCAGATATCCGAGTTGCCCCGCCTTTGACGGTGACCTGGAGCGTGCTCGACAACTATTGAGTTTATTCCAAAGAATACATGAGCTAAGTTGGGATGCTATTTTGGCCTTTGTGCAGTGAATGATGACGATCTGTGCGTTCGTCCTGTTTGAGTTGGCAATGATACAAGACTGTATTGGAAGTCTATAAAATTGTGTAAGCGTGGCGCATTTATTCCCTAATTAAGGTTCCCTCGCCCATGATGATGATGATGATGATGATGATGATGATGATGATGATGATGATGATGAGACTAGGTGGTATTGCAATTTGCATCTGCACCACCGGCTTCTTGATGTCCTGTTGTTGAAGCATCTTGCAGCTTGTTACGTTTAGTCTTCCTCGTTTGGTTCGGGATTGAGATAGGCTAATGTGGATGGTGTCACATTCATAACGAGCTCTCAGAGGGTGTATTATCCTGAGGCCTCACCACTTCCGTCACTCATAAAGCGAATGATACCACATTTCGACATTATTTGTATTAAATTTAGTTCGAACGTTTTGAATGGCCGGATTTGCGGTCCTGACCTCTACCGTCCGATCGGGAAACTCCGGGTAGCCGGCAGAATTTAGACCCAACGTTTAACGTGCCCCAAAGCCGGACACGGCCCGCCCGCTCACTAGTGCATCTGGCCTTGGGTGCTGCCGCTGCCACCGACCGCAGGCCACCCCAGCCAGGAGCAAACAGCGAGCGCCGGAGTGGCTCGAACCCGGGCTGCCACTGCCGGGTGGGCTCAGAAGTCCACCGCTCTCCCAACTGAGCTACTGGGTGGACTTTAACCGGCTGCTGCGCTGGCAGCGGTGTAAACTGTCCGTGTGCCGATATTGAAGCGTATGCGGCGTTCTAATCTTCGTGCGTGTTTCGGCAGTGCGCCAGGCTGTGGACACGTCATCTGTGCACCGTGGTGTGGTGGAGAAGACCACGCAGATGGAGAAGTCCAAGTTCGTCGAGCCCAGCTACGACATCGGCGACTACTGCAAGTCCAAGCCCGTCTTCACGGAGCCGCTCAGGGCAAGTATTGTCGTACCCTCGCCGTGCCCGTCCCCTTATTTATGTATCGCACTGACTTTCCAAGTGATTTCATGAATGTGCTTCTTTTACGCATCTGAACTGTAGTTGTTAGGCACATGATTCTTGGTGGTCCGAAATCGTATGTTTGACGAACAAAGTGTGTTAACCTAAGGTTTATTCTGGTGAGGTGGGCAATTTAAAAGCATAAATGTCAGTAATCCGTGTTAATAAAAGCATAAACCCGCACTAAGGAGAGCTTGTTGCGCTAGTCCAGACCTCCATTTACCGGCCTGGAAATTCCGGGTAGCCGGCAGAATTTAGAGAGGAACGTTTACGTGCCTGACAACTTTGGACCCATCTTTGAACCCTCCGGCTAACACTCCTCCGGCTCCCTCCTCTCCTCCGGCAGGACCCGGCGCCACAGCCGGAGGGGCGCGGTGTCCACCTGGAGTGCCGGCTGGAGCCGCTCAACGACCCCACCATGAAGGTCGAGTGGTTCCAGAACGGCCGGCCAATCACCATCGGCTCCCGCTTCCGCACCTACTACGAGTTCGGCTTCGTGGCGCTGGACGTGCTGGAGCTGACGACGGCCGACTCTGGGGAGTACACGGTGCGGGCCACCAACCAGCTGGGCTCAGCCCACTGCTCGGCCATGGTGAGGGTGGCCTCCCACTCGGACGTGGACACGGAGACGCAGCATGACGGTGCCATGGAGCAGATCCAGTATCTGGAGGACTCGGCCCGACAGACGCGCCGGGAGGACGTGGAGACCAGCATCAACCAGGTGGGCGGCAGGGCATTTTGAACGTTTAAGCCTGGGAAAACTGGTCCACTGAAAGAAAGGTCTACTCGGGTGAGCCAAACTTTCCAGATACTACGGGGAAAACGTAGGCATACCTACCTACAATACTATGCGTACTTTTAAGGCGTAAGCAATGTGTGTGTGTTCCCCTAGTATCTGGGTTAGTTTATCTCGCCTAAGTATACTACCTTTTAGTGTGATGGGGGAGACTAATCGGTCGGTGAAATAGTTTTCACTACAATATTATGCAATTACCTTTCTTAATTTTGTTGTTTTCTCTCTCTACACGCCACATCGGAATGAACCATTAATCAACCACCAACGGCTGTAGCACTAAACCAAGCTGACACTAGATTTCTTCGGTGTCATTTTGTCATTGTGCGCACATGGCATACTAATTTACTTAACAGGACAACTTACTTAGCATACTAATATACTTAACGAGACCAGAAAATCGCTGGGGAGTTAATCTAAAGGATGAAGGATAGGATGTTACCGTCTTGGACCCGGTGAGAGCCGTCTCCAAGGAGCTGCTGAAGAGTCGCCGTCACCGTAGACGGGATATGTCCCAGGTAACGTGACCACTTTCCGGACTATTCGTGCGTCCCACATACGCCGCCACTGGGAGTGCACGAATAAACTGACAGCGGGGAAGAAATCTCGTCGTCATAAAGTTGCTGGGGTCCTAAAAAATAACGTTTTGGTATAGTTCTGTCACAACCTGGTAACAACATTTTGAAGCCACCAGTTACTCTTTGAAAGTGGAATGATGTGGAATCTCTAACAGCGTACTTCTATAGCAATGGAAATTATTATATTTTTGTGTTCATGATTTTAGGATGTTTCAATGATGTTGCTTACATAACGTTGTGTGAACTTGCAAATGCAACGTTTACAGAACGTCAAATAATAACATTTAAATAACCTTAAAAGTCCGCAACATTCACAACGTTGCCACGACCTTTTGAAAACGTGCTATTGTAACTTACCAAAGTATGACCGTCTGACAAGATTTTACACGTTTTAAACGGCACTCCGCCACCGTCGAGAGAGTGCTCGCACCCGCCCGCCGGCGGCGGCGCAGCCCAGCCACCATCCCCGGCAGCAATCTGACTGAGAGGCTCCTCAGTGCGGCGCCTCACTGAGTAACCCGCCCTTCCAGAATGTTGGGGCCAAAGAGACATGTTGCCCATTCGCCACGACTGACACGCGCGGCAGCCGGCTCAACCTCCAGGATATCCTTATCCTGGATACGAGTCGGCTCACCTAGCCTAGTAAATCGAGGATTAGGGCGGGGTTAGAATGGGGCGGCATAAAGGGATGATCGGTACTTGGATAACATGACAAGGATGGGGAAGAGAAGCGCACCCGAAGAGGCGCTACTCCCCTTAACACCAGCCGGGAAGAAGCCGGTGCCCCTGCGGGATGATCTGACTGACACACGCCCCCCCCCCCCCCCACCCACCTGTCCCCCAGGTGCCGACCTTCACCAAGCCGCTGCGGAACGTGGAGACGATGGAGGGCACCAATGTGCACCTCGAGTGCCGCCTGCAGCCGGTCGGAGACAACAGCCTCAAGGTCGAATGGTTCGTCAACGACCAGCCGCTCAAAGTCGGTGAGTGGCCCCCCGCGTACCGCGCTTCGTAGCAGGGTGACTAGTAAGTCAAAAACATTTAATATTGAAGGTCAGCAGTTCGATACTGCTGACCTTCAATATTACATGTTTTTTTTAGTTTGCAGTTTGAACTCATGCCTGTATCACGGACGTGCTCAAATGAGAATCATACTTCTGCGGGTAATTTAATTTATGAAGGGAAAACAACAACTGCACCATGTTTGGTTTAACCATATTGACTTATAGAAAGCGTCTGGACCTGCCCTGCCCTGCCCTGCCCTGCCCTCTGCCCTGCCCTCTGCCCTGCCCTCTGCCCTGCTCTCTGCCCCGCCCTCTGCCCTGCCCTCTGCCCTGCCCTCTGCCCTGCCCTCTGCACTGCCCTCTGCCCTGCCCTGCCCAGGCCCTGACCCGCCCTCCGTGCCCAGGTCACCGGTTCCGTCCGGCGTACGAGTTTGACTACGTGGCGCTGGACCTTCTGAGCGTGTACCCTGTGGACTCTGGCATCTACACGTGCCGCGCCACCAACCGGCTCGGAGAGGCCGTCACCTCCGCCTCCATCCGAGTCATCGGTGAGCCACTGTGTGACGTCATCGGTGACGGCTGACGTCATCGGTGACCAGCTATGGATCTCGCTTACCATCAATTGCCTGAAGCATTTTATCTTTTGAACGCGATGCAAATTTTAATGATATGCACCAGAAACATAATCTTTACGGTTTGTATGTTTCATGAGTGTGTCGTTGGAACAGTATGAAGGGTTATCAGACAAAACGATAAAAATTGGGGCTTTTCAACTTCGTTGCTCAATAAGGGTAAATGAAGGTAAAATAAATGCAATATCCCAGCCTAAGGCCCCGAATCTGTTATAACTAATGATTTAATGTGTATGGTAACTTGACGAATATCAAGCTGTCACAGAGCATGGACTTCATTGTGACATTGCACTAACGCCACTGTGTGTTGTTGCACCGTGCAGCCAAGAAGGACCACTTCACGGAGCATCCCCAGACTATGGAGCAGATCCAGTACATCGAGGACTCGAGCCGCTACCAGCGCAAAGAGTGGGCCGATGAGATGATCCAGATCAAACCCAAGTTCGTGTCGCAGCTCAAACATCAGGTGAGCCGGCGACAAACTGCAAACACCAGAGACCCCAGAGAAACGATCAATCACGTGGAACGGTTGACTTGGTAGTGACTCTGCTAGAGCTTAATTATCTCACGACATACGGCAAACAATTTAAAACTGGATTTTTTGGTTCGGATATAGCCACCTCTATTCAAGTTTATGCATGACGTTGAACATAGGTCACTTAAACACAATACAAATGCCAGAAAGTTAATTTTTTGAAGAACCCAAATCTGGAAAACCTGTTCTGGAAATGTAAGGGAAATATGGACCAACACCAGACTGAACCGATGCAACTATCTGCCACTCACACCTGACTTTGTCTTTCGGTTATTCAGGAGAACCTACGTGGGGGCCAGACGGCGCACTTCGAGGCCAAGGTGGAGCCGGTGACAGACGTCAACCTACGGGTGGAGTGGCTCAAGGACGGCAAACCAATCACCGTCGGTCAGTGCCGCTGTCTGTACCAGAGAGACATTGCTGCTGTCTCCCTGTCGCAATGACACTTCAAGGGCCACTTGGGGCGTTTGCTTGATTCTCGGGCAGATATGCAATTCGTAGATAAGCTATGTGCTGCTGCTGATTGAAATAAGAGGAGCTTGATTCAGTTGTGTTCACGATACTAAGTTAAAGATCACTTAGTTTAAAGGCTACATCGCTGGAGCAAAACCAGTGTAGAAGATACAAAACATATTTGTATCTTCTGGGATAAAATCAAATCCATGGGTAGCTGAGTGTGCGAATAGGCAGTATCTTCCAAAATTTTGTTAATGAGCATTACGACCAAAACATTATACAGCGTCTTTATGGACAGTCCCAGCCGTAGTTTTATCGTCGTTCAAAGACCTGCTTGTCATTGTCCCCTGACCCATGTGACCCGTGTGACCCGTGTGACCCGTGTGACCCGTGTCACCTCCGGCGGCAGGTCACCGCCACCGGCCGCTGCACGACTTCGGCTACGCCGCCCTGGACATTGTGGGCACCATCCTTGAGGATAATGGCATCTACACGTGCCGTGCCACCAACGGCCTGGGCTACGACGAGACCTCGGCTATCCTGAAGACCACTCGTGAGTGATAACGCTCGTGTGCCCCGACTCCTGCCTAAGGACTGTTTGAATGGTTGTCGCCGGGTGGGGCAAAAGGACGTTAGATGCATACACTTGTGAATTCTAGACCTTCTCTGATACCTTGGTTACATTTTAGGTTGCTATCTGCAATGATTGATTCAATGTAACGTAGCGTGACATCATGCAGCTTGTGTGATTTCCCCGCGGTCGTCTGACCCCGTTCGATCCCACCACAGCCGCTCAGAAGATCGTGACGACCAGCCAGCAGGAGGCGACCAGCCTGCAGCAGCTGCAGTTCCTCGAGGACAAGTCCAAGTACAGCCGCGCCGAGCAGGTGGATGAGGTGACCACGCAGGCACCCGTCTTTACCACCTCGCTGGCCAGCGTGCAGGTGCGGGAGAGTCAGCGAGCGCACTTCGAGTCGCGTCTCATCCCCGTCTCCGATCACACCATGAAGGTCCAGTGGTTCCACGACGGCAAGCCGGTCAAGGCCGGCTCCAGGTGGGTCAAAGGCATAGAGTGTGGAGGAAAGGGTACGTGAAGGGGACAGTGTTACATTGTGGTTCAGGGTTGCATTGTGTGGGTGCAGAGGTAATGCGATGATGAAGTCTTCTCTAGTGGATGTGAAATGGGATGATAGTGGTCGGTCGATAATTTTTGGCACGATCTGGGTATAGAGGTGCCTGACCTTCACATGTCAACCGGTTGCCATCATGAATAATATTGGAAATGAAAAAGGAATTTGATGAACTCATTTTTAATGACCACTCGGCTTCTTGATATCGCTCTAAATTCGCCATCACAGATTCGTGGAGACAAACAACTTCGGCTTCGTCGCCTTGGACATCATGGACGCATACCCTGAGGACCAGGGCACCTACACCTGCAAGGCCACCAACGCCCTGGGAGAGGCCGTCACACAGGCCAACCTCACCTGCATCTGTAAGATATTCACATGGGAATACTTGGCGGAACACACTATCGAGTAAAGTAAATGTCTTTGGCTTCACACGCACAAGGAATACGCCAAGATGTGTGTCTCGATTCTCCTGTTTTGAAATGATAGAAACATTTGTGTAAAAATATGGATTCAAGTATTACCTTCGTAAGGTTTCCAAATGTAAATGTAAAAATATACCCAAACCTTCGTACTCTGCATGCATCTCTCGTCTTTGGACTTTGGCCTGTTTTGCTCCACACACTTAAGCACTCTAATGATCCAATATCAGTCCACATTTTATTTGTAATCGATCAGTTTTAACCTCTGTCTCTCCATCTGCAGCTAAGAGCGCCATCGACCAGGGCACGCTGCACGGGGAGGCTCTGGCCAAGCTGCGCCACCTGGAGCAGAAGCCTCAGCAGGCGCCGCGCCAGGAGGAGGTGACCACCCAGGCGCCTGTGTTCACCCAGCCGATCCGCGACCTGCCCGCCGCCGAGGGACAGCCGCTGCACTTCGAGGGCCGTCTCATCCCCGTCGGAGACGAGACCATGAAGGTCGAATGGTTCAAAAACGGCGTGCCCCTGCAGCAGGGTGAGCAATGGACACGGGCAGGGGCAGGGGCAGGGGCAGGGGCAGGGGTAGGGAAAGGGGCAGACACGGGACAGGAACAGACACGGGATGGGGGAAGGATCAGACACGCGGCAGGGGCAGGACGGGGCCGGGGCCGGACGGGGAAGGGACAGGACGGGGCAGGGGCCGGACGGGGCAGGGGCAGGAGGGGGGGGGGCCCGGACGGGGGTG
>JARFNZ010133071.1:0-11089 GCA_031763405.1 Balanus nubilus
CACACACACACACACACACACACACACACACACACACACACACACACACACACACACACACACACACACACACGGCACGGCGCGCGCGGGTTACTTTTCGTAAAAGCTGCATAATACCTACATACAAAGGCGACGATCCATACGAAGAAAACTATTGTGACGGAGTACGAACTTCCATAGCATGAGGGCTTTACACCTGGATAGCCTCCAAGCTAAAAGTTTGCGACAACGCCACTTATTTCGGACCAGCATTGGCAGTCGGCACGTTCACTGGGTCTTGAAAGCAGCAGCTCTAATAGAACATACCTTCCACCTAGCGGCAATCAACCGAACAAACGTGATAGTGATGATTACACAATTCATTATTTTATTAATATTGCATAGGTGGAGACAGCCTTGATTACGATACAATTTTAAGTAATTTTGTCCCTTTTTTAACCGAAAATATAGCATTAACTCCCACATTTTCTTTCCCACAAATGAATCGGGATTCATGTATGAAGCTTCCCACCACTCTCTCTGTCAGCGAACGCCATTGTGAGCCGTAAGAGCAGCGTGGGGTGAGTAACTTTAAATCCCTAAATTTTTGTGGTTATGGTGTTTTCGGTGTATTTCGTGTGTTCTTTGTATTCACAATTCATTTTCTTATAACTTGGGTCCAAAGATATTTCTGTTCTTTCTACAGAACGCCGGAAAATCGTCATAGAAGTTTCCAAGCCGCGCAAGGGGCGGGAAAGCCGAGGGACGCCATTTCGGCCCCACGTGCTCCTTCATAAAGCCGGCGCCAAAATCGTTTACAACGAATCAAAGTTTTATAACTGGCCATTACAAGGGCGAGGTGAGCCTTTTTTGTGCTAAACATACTACCATATCGTGTAAATTGTGCAGTTATAACAGCAAATTCCTTTCTGCAGGTGATCTGACTCAATCATGGCGCAGACGGCGGACATGCCCACATTCAAGTGTGTGCTGCTTGGAGATGGTGGAACTGGCAAAACTACATTTGTAAAACGTCATCTGACTGGTGAATTTGAGAAGAAATATGTAGCAACACTTGGCGTGGAAGTTCATCCCTTGGTATTCCACACCAACAGAGGAGCCATTAGATTCAATGTTTGGGATACTGCTGGACAGGAAAAGTTTGGTGGACTGCGTGATGGGTATTACATCCAGGTAAGTTTGTGATGTAGGATAAATGGTGGCTGCTTGGGTTAAGAGTATATGAGTCTTTTAGTGGCTCTGTCAAGAGAAGATGAAATGAGCTTTGAGGTTTAAGTAGGGTTGTAATAACTGCTCTGCCTTTTGTGACCTCTGGAACACATTTTGGTGGATGTATCAGCTGTTAATATTGGAGAAGTAGGTTTTGATGTTTTGAAGGTGTTCATGACTCATAACATCATTCCCTCGCAAAATATAAAGATTGCATTTGCATGAACAGCATCACTAATGTCTACTGCAACCTCCTTCAAAAAAGCACTTCCTATTTTGGAGGAGGATGGAGGAAGTTTAAGGGAAGCTTCAGAGGAGCATTGAGGAGGTTGGAGGAGCCACTGGAATGCTCAGAGGAGGTTGGAGGAGATTTGAGGATTTGGAGGTTTGGAGGAGCCACTGGAAAAGACCCTATGTGTGGAACTGGAATGTGGGATGTTGGAACACAAATGTGGAACAGTTTTAACCTTTAATGAGGTCCAAATAATTAATGTATTGGTATCATTTTGTTATGAAGTGTGCATAGCTAATCATTAGGCAAACAATAATAAAGTATTCCATTGTGGGGGGTGATTGCAACCACCCTTCCAGTTTTTTAGGAATAACTTGTAAATAACAGTGGATCGTGATTAATTTTTGGTACCCTTGTATTGATCAATTTTACACCTACCCCAAACAAATTGAAACCTTGACCGCACAGATGGCATTCTGTGGCATATCAATGCTTAAAACTTGCATTTTTCAGTATTTTTGATGTTCAGGGGTAAACTATCAGGTGTTTCCAGGTGACGTCTATGGTTTCCAATGAGGTCATGACTCATGACCTCCCCAAACACCAATGAAGGGCACTGATCTCAGATGACCTTTGCTGATTTGCCTGTAGTTAAGCTTAAGCCTCAAAGTAAAAAAATGAGCCTGCTGCTTGTGATAAGAGGAAACTGTTGATTACCCAATTTAACCAATGCCCTGGTGGGCCCCTGGGCCACCTTCACCCTGGTGGGGGTTCATAATGACATCCCCCCCCTTACTAACTCCAAAACTAAGAAAGATAGAAAAGCACATAACAAACAAACAAAAAACAGTAGAAAGCTCTCAACAATGTCATTCGAAATTACCTAGATTATTTTGGCCTCAGGTCAATATTGAGGTCACCAGAGGTCGTCATAGGTCAAATTTTCACATTTTTGGGATCTTGATCCATAAATCCCTTGATATCTTGGAAACTATGATAGCTAGGAAGAAGTCAAAAAAGCAATAGATAGCTCTTGTAATGCTGCAATAACGTTTTTCATCAGATTTGAGCTGAAGACAATGGTTGGGGCTCCAGAGGTCATCTAAGGTCAAAATGCTGTTTTCATGGAGAACGTTTTTTACGCGAATAATTTTTTCCACTTTTACAGATTTAACATTTATTTTGACACCTTCATGTTTCTCTCGTCAAGACGCACACCCGAAAACCCCAATCATCATCATCATCACCATCATCATCATCATCAAAATGCATCAAAACATATACATGGTGATCTTGAAAATAAACAATTTCCAAATTTGACCTCAGGTCAAGGTCACTTGATGACCCAAGTAGGTCAAATTGGGCCATGTTTCATATGAGTCGATGCGTCTTGGCCAGACGAACGCAATGGTGTCTTACGTTCCTATCTCTTCTCTATCAAGAGTTATTGGCAAAAAAGCGAAAGTGACCTAATATGACCTCAGATGACCTTCACAGGAGTCGAGAATGAAAAGTTGCACTTGGGTCATCAACAAGTGGCAAAGATACCATGATCCTGAATAAATGAGACTAATCTGATGCCTCTCTTTCAAATGGGGAGCATTTGAATATTTCCCAATTGACTTATAATGGAGAGTTCACAAAATAGACCTGACCTTAGGTCAGCGATATCAAAAATCCGAAGATACGAATTGTAGGTATTTATACTCTCATGAAATCCTCCAAGTTTTAAATTATCTGACAAACTGTGGGCTGGGCATGAACGTAAACACTTGGAGGTAAAGTCACTTAACGTGACCTGATGACCTCACCTGACATGACCTGAGGCCACAATTTGTATACAATATGCGGAATTGATGTCCGAACAGCTGTGCCAAATTTGGAGGCGCTACGCGCCACCGTTTTTACACTGCAGGCGAAAAACCCGAGGGGGTGGGGGTCATTTTGACTATTCCTCCACCAGGTGAAGGTTAAAAGGTTCTGGGTCATCTAGCGACCTCAATGTCGATGACTCAGTGTGTCAACGACTCCGAAAATCACCATATTCGGTTTCTACCAATAGAATGGCTTATCATACTAGAACCGTGTTTTAACCTGCGACCCGCTGGGCCTTTGGATTTTTTTTACGCTGTGTTGTGAAATGGGGTGTTGGAATATTCCCATCGATCCCGGCTCCCGTGGGACGTAGAGAAAAAAGAACAACGTTTGAAAGCTCGTCAAAAATCATTTCGAAAAGGTCATTTTTGTCCACATCGACACCAATATTAGTACTTTTTTCAAGAAACCATTATCTTGGGAAGCACGATAGCTAGGAAGGAACCGAGAAATGCACTCGATATCGTTTGAATTGCGCTTCCAACGCTATGTCGTCGGATTTGACCTCGGGTCAAAAGTTGATGTCCAGAGGTCATCAATGGTCAAAATGGGCACGTACTACGAAAATTGTTTTCGAGAGTAACTAACACGCGCAGTGTGTGTGTGGGGGGGGGGGGTTGCATTCCTGCCTAGGATGGAATTTCACACATTGTGCGAAAGTCTTGACTTTAAGTCACCTCAGGTCAGGTCAAAGTACATCTTGACTTTAAGTCACCTCAGGTCAGGTCAAAGTACATCTTGACTTTAAGTCACCTCGGGTCAGGTCAAAGTACAAACATGCGAAATAACCACTTCGTAAGTTTGTGGTTGTGCCATGGCCAGAGTTTTTAGCAGATCCGTTTCAATCTTTCAGGATTATATGAGGGCTTAGGTGTCCTAACGTATATATCTATGATTTTGTATATCAGTGACCCGAGGTCAGGTCAATTTCGTAACCTCCATTATAAGTCAGTGTGCGAAAGTTAAAATCCTTCCTTTTCAATAGAAACTAATCGGATCAGGCCAATCTTTAGGATGCTGTCTCCTTAGCCCATTATTGATGATCAGTTGCAATTTTTTACCAGCGACTCGCTGTTGGGTCATCCAAGATTACAAACAATTTTTTTCAACTTTTGATAGAGGAGAGGTAGAAACGTGCGAAAGGCATCAATGTGTTTATCTCGCCAAGGCGCATCGACTGACATGCAACTTTAACTACTTAGGTTAACTTGACTTGACCTCGACTTTGACCTCTGACCAAATTTTTAGATTGACCCAAAAAGGTTATAGTTGGTATTCTTCGAACCACCTTAACGAGAGAAACACAATGGTGTCAAAATAATTATCCTATCTTTCTTAGGTAAAAAGTAATTAACGAACAAAACTGCTGAAGAAACTGTTTTTATTTTGATGACTTCTGGAGCCTTAACTATTGACCTCGGGTCAAATCTGATGACTGTCCTGCGAAACAATGTTTCATGGACATTCTACCGTTTTTTTCTTCATATTTCTACTATCGTAGCTTTTTTTTATAGATAATGCGAAGTTTCTAGAGCAAAGTCAGGATAAGGCACATTTGACCTTGAAGATATTTGCCTAGGGTCATAAAATTTACACACAATAGGGTTCCTCACCACCCACACCTATCACGAGCTTTCGCTATAGCGCTCATACGAGCTGAGATCATGCTGGAATCTGCATACAAGGCAATGCGTCTAGACGAGACAAACAATGGTATCATTTACGCGTTTTTATTTTTTCTCTATCAAAAGTTATTTGTAATATTGCATTGCATGAAATGCCTTTATGCCATTATTTGCGAAATTATGCATAATAGGCAAATTTGATATGATTTTGAATAAAGCGGACTGATCTGATGCGTAAAAGAAGGTTGTGACATTCCTCGCAATGGCTTATAGTGGGCAAGTCACGAAATTAACCTGACCTGGGGCAACCGATATACATATCCCAGATGTATGTATGATTTGTAGGTACCGATGCCCTTATACAATCTTGAAAACTCCATATGCTTCCTTTAAACATTGTGGCCGTGGCACAACCGCAAACTTTTTTAAGGTGGGCCACTTGACTTGACCTGTTGATCTGAGTTGACCTGATATGGTTCGGGGTCAAAAAATGTCAGAAATGGTTCTGAAAAGATTTGGAATAAGTAGTGTCAAATACCGAGGCGCCTGTTCAAGTTACCCTAATTGGGAGATAAAGGGTGAACCGAGATTGGTGGAAGGTCGTGACCTCAGTGGCCACAAAGGCCTATAAAGGCCACATAACTGTTAATATACTCCTGGACAACAAAAATCAGAAAGCTCGCTAGTTACAAGCATTGAAATGACATGTAACGCCATTTGCGCTTGACATGGCCTTGGCAAAAAGGTCAAAGGTCACGGATCATTGGACATGGCTTTGACGCTTTCAGTGTAGGTGTCAAATTGTTCAATGGGTAAGGCACACAGATTTTGTCGCGATCCGCTGACAAAGCGTTGGATATTCCGAAAAACCCAGCGAGTGGGTGGCACCCCTCCTGCTTTTGAGAGAGTTAATGCATCTGGTTTTTATTTTCTACAAGGGACTGAACGATTTTTAACAACAACAACGAACATTTACTTAAACTGTGTGGTAATGGGCGCAAATTGACCTCATTGGTCGTCGCGCCCCTAAACCCCAATTAACAAACAACAAACAAACAATGTGGTAACGAACAATGCTTTTGTTACAGGGCCAGTGTGCGATTCTGATGTTTGATGTCACATCAAGGGCCACATACAAGAACGTGCCCAACTGGCATCGCGACCTGGTCCGTGTGTGTGAGAACATTCCCATCGTGCTCTGCGGCAACAAGGTGGACATCAAGGACAGGAAGGTCAAGGCCAAGTCAATCGTCTTCCACAGGAAGAAGAACCTGCAGGTTAGTCTTGATTCTCGTGTTAAATTTGTGAAGTGCGTACCATTTGTTATTGTATGTTACATGGGCCTGTTTGTTGGTTCAGCTTCCCTGTTAGTTTGTTTTAATTTTTGTCCTGTCTCATCCCTTGACAAAATATTTGATTTGGTTCACATGGAAATATAAATGAATAGAAGAAATAGTTTGGTCCTAACACTCGCAAGCAATCAATTATGTCAGTCAGTCAATTAAGTTATCTGTAATATTATCTCAGTCGATTGACAAGCAATTTGAGAAGAAAAAAACTTTCGTTTTCGCAGTACTACGACATCTCGGCCAAGTCCAACTACAACTTCGAGAAGCCGTTCCTGTGGTTGGCGCGGAAGCTGATCGGCGACCCGAACCTCGAGTTCGTGGCGATGCCGGCGCTGGAGCCGCCCGAAGTGCAGATGGACCCCAACTGGCAGAAGCAGATCGAGAGCGAACTGAAGGTGGCCACCGAGACAGCGCTACCCGAGGACGACGAGGACCTCTGAACGCTGCCCCCGCCCTCACCCCCACCCCCGTCCCCGCTGTACCCCCGCCGCCGTCACGTGAAACGGCACCGCTCTCCCTCCGGCATTTAGTGGCCGGCGCCGCCACTGCACCGATGTACACCGCCGCCGTATTGATTCACCCGGCGGCGACTGTTGCGTTGTGTTCGTTGATTGGGAATAAAACCAAACGTGTACTGTTAACCGTAGTGTGCTGGACTGTGGGCCGGCGATAGGCGGATTTCGTGTGACTTGCCGCTCGAAGCTCGCTTCAGTGTCGCGTAGGAGTTAATAATTTGGTAACATAATCTGCCTCGGAGAAAGTCGGTTGTGTGGTTGTCCACACTGAACGGGTTTTCTCCCAATAAGGAATGCGGGAAAGAAACATTCCTGTTTCAGTTTAAGTTTAATTTCATTTTGTTCAAAGGAACTAACGTATATACAAAATATGGATCGCTGCTGTGGAGGACGTGGGGACGAGGGGGAGGGGGTTGGCGATGGGCCGCCGCTAACTCGAATCGCCACGGGTCTGCTTGCGTGAGACGATGGCAATTTGGTTCGACCTTATCCGCTGATTATATCACGTTACTGAGCTAATTGTCAGCTGCATCACATATTTTTAATGCTGTCAAGCGTGCGAAATAGGGTCCGTTACAGTGGTACTTCCTAGCTCTTCCCGGATAATTTTAAATGAAGTTGGAACAGGGAAAAGTAACGCAGACTTAACTTGATCGTTGGCTGGAGCAGTGACGGGAACGGTCGAAGGGACTAGGCAAGGCCTTTGGCTTGGAGTAGGGGTGATTTTTTTTTTGGGGGGGGGGGGGTAAAGCGTCAAAATTAATTATATTTCCATGCAGTTTCATAAACGTAGTGTTTCACGCCCAAAAAGTCAATCCGTTTGGGAAAACAATGGTTTCAGAGCTTGGGGAACATGACACCGTGCCCCCTCCCCCCCGCCCCCCACCCCTTCTGGATCCGCTCCTGGATTGGGGTGGGTCAGAGCCATATTTGGAGGCGCCACTGTTTCACTCGTTGAAAAACGATTAGGCACAGGTTGAGTTATCACTTGCCTCATGGTTTGTTCTTGGGCTGTGTTTCGAGAAGATTTGTTCTTTTCGAAACATCACAATTATTCATGATCTTCATACATGTTGAGAGCCGGTGGCCCCGAACGGCTTGAAGGGCGGGCGGTCTTTTGTGGTTCGAAGGGAAGCCAAAATTCCTTTATTTGCTAGGCGAATTCGGATTCCTTTAAATTTATTTGGTTATTTGGTAGCAATCTGGTCACAAAGGAGTGGCGCAAATGTGACCAAAGCGTCATTGCTTACTTATCGCTCTGCTGGGGGATTAGTCACGTTTGTGTGATTTCTGCTTATTACATTACTTTCTTTTCGTTTTGGGGGCGGTGGCTTCTCTAGCTGCTTCGCCTCACATATTCTTATGGTGTTATTCCTTTCGTGAAAAATTAAGAGATATTTGGTATCAAGGTAAGGTTCTCATGATCCCTTCCCTTCTTGCATTATTACGCTTTAATTTGGTTGCTTACTGGTACCAAATTTAAATACCAATATGCACAGCTGAACTGGACGTTTCAAAACTTTTGATGCTCCCAGTTGCTGACGTATCTTTAACAGTAAACCCAAATGCCAAACATGTCCTATCACCCAACATTTAAAGGGACAGTGTTGTCTAAAATACAAAGTTTGGTGTGATGGAGCTAGTTTCCCCTGTGAAACCAGTCCAGTCAATTTAAAAAACTTTGCCCTCAATCATCTGCAATCTTCATTTAAAAATTGTTTTTTTCAGACTAGTTTGAGTAGAACCAAAGGTACTTTTCCTAACCTAACAGACTCAATTGACTGGACTCGCACGGTTCTGGTTCCAGGATTTTTTTTTTGTCAAACGTAAAAAAAAACTAACCAAACCTAACCTAACCTAACCCTACCTAAAAAAAACTAATCTAACCTCACCCAACCTATTGTCGATGAACTAATTTAAGATGAATAACCCTTGGATAAAATTTGTCTGGACAAAAATCTGTCCTGACACAGACTCACACCATCACTACATGACAATTGAAGGATAAATTTGATAAAGATTTTACAGTGTACCCGCACAGTTATTTTATCATCAGGTTTTCTGTTCAAAGTTCTATTCATGTTTCACAATGAATATTCAATGAGTATTCACAATGAATATTCAATGAGTATTCACAATGAATATTCTCTAAGCTTAGCTAGCAAGTGAATATTAGTCATGCATGTGTGACCACATTATGTTTCCTTTTAAGATTCAGGTAGGTATTAATTCCCTTAAGTTGAGGATGAAATCCAAAGGAGGTTATATCACATTTAGGGTCAGCTGATTGTTAGGTGTTTTATAGCTGCATTGTTATAGGTACCGCAACCCCTTTCCTGCAAGAATTTATGCATCATAATAATAATAAATTATGTAAATTCACTGTTAGTTTGCTAAGAAATTGGTTCATCTCCTTGTGAGTTGTGTCATGGTTTTCCTTCCTTTCTGCCCTCATTGTTGTTTGCTACTTCACTTTATCCACACAGAGACATGTGGAGTAACCTGATGCATTGCATTCATCCCTCTGAACTCTGAATGTCTGTTTCCTTCTTTACAGCTCACTTGAGAGTTCAGAGCTATTGTTCCTCTGATCAGAATGGCTTCAAAAAGCTCCAAGGTATGTGGGCTTTTTGTGTTGTTTTTATACTCGGACCAAGGAAATAATTCATAGGATTGATGGTATTTGAGAAATTTGTTGTGTACAAGGTAGCCTCCTCATATCATTTATTTTGTGTTTGTTAAGATATAGCTTCTGTTTGCATCATATCACAATCAGTTATCCTAATAATTACATTTTTCTTTGAACTTTTCATTTTTCACTCTGCATATTAATACTTGTATGCTCATCATAGTTAACTGCCATTGGCTATGTGATGTCAGCTTGATTTGTTCACTATCACCTTTTTGCTGTCTGTTGCTGCCTCCTGTGCAGCCCACTTTGAGCTGTCATTACATGTATCTGCTGACCAGTGTTTGCCATTTCTGTGACTCATGTCTGTGTGTGTGTGTGTGTAACAGCTCACCATGAGTGATGTCCAAGGTCCTAGGATTGCTTTGAAGCCATGGACAGAGTGGAAAGTTGGACTTCAAAATAGCAATAAAGAGGGAAATTTAATCCGAGAAGCAACCATATGTCGTACTTGGCATTGTCATTGTACTTGGCATACAACACCTACATTGGGGTCAGCTGCTTCTAATAGCAATATTTCTGTTCAGAAGGAAATCACCTGGGCATCTAGTCGTTCATTGTTTCGTCATTCCAATTTTCAATTCTCGCACCGAGATCCTGGTAAAAAAAACGAAGATCGCTGTTGCCAAACAGCGTGACTACATGTCTGTGACCCGTGTGTCCGTGTCTGCAGCCGACGGCGGGAGCCGAGCAGACAGAACACCTCAGCAAATGTCTGAAGGTGTTCATCCAGCGCGACTACTCCGAGGGCACCTCCGTGCGGTTCCAGAGCACCATGCCGCCTGAATTGGAGGGACGGGTACGTGTTCTGCGGGGCACATGACGAGTGTGGTAACTATTGCAAATATCTGCTTTTATGCCTGTTTTCATGTGAAATCATGATATATTGAATTAGAATTACCTCTGAAGTTACATACTTTTATCCATAAATCCCTACAGGTACTCATTTGTATATATTGATCAGAGGAGCTACCGCCATATAGGTAGTGTTTATTTGTTATGTGTGCCTAAATTTAACAAGGTTTTCTGGGTAAGTATAAGTATTTAAAGAAGACATAGGTGCGGGGATTAAATTACAAAGCAAATGTAGCGTTAGTAACAACAGTTTTATTACCGTTGAAAGCTCATCTACTTGTCCTTACCCTGATCATGTACTCACCGCCTCACTGCCGGCCGTCGGACCTCAGATCGAGCCGGCCATGTTCGATAACACCCTGGCGACCATCAACGAGATCTTCATAGAGGCCGAGGAGCTCAACTGCGCCACCTACTGTGAGGGCTGCCTGGCCTGCCTGACCGCCTACTGCATCTACACCTGCATGGACCCGCACTACGACAAGGTCAGCTGGGAGAGCGTGAAGAGGCGAGGGCCGTGCCGCGAGATGGTTCAGAATTGAGCGGGGTTCAGAATACAACCTGTTTTCTTGACATCTGACGTTGTAATGCGCATCGTGCAAGCCTTGTCTTTGATATTGCACTTATCGTCCACTGTGTCGCCCTGTTCCGCTCCATGTTGTCCTGACCCGACCCGACCCGACCCGACCCGACCCGACCCGACCCGACCCGACCCGACCCGACCCGACCCGACCCGACCC
>JARFNZ010133082.1:0-19410 GCA_031763405.1 Balanus nubilus
GGAGGGGGGGGGGGGCGGGGGCGGCAGACATGACGGACGACCTGTGACTTATCCGTGCGTCTTCTCACGGCCCGCTCCCACGACGCGTTGGAAAGTGAGATCTGGCCGCACTGCCAACCCCCAGCCGTGGGATCTGGCAGCACGCGAGTCCTCGTGAAATAGCCCACCCAGCCCATTTGGCCGCCGCCGCTGAAGACAAAAGAAAAGGAAACCGGGACGACACCGATTAGGCTTGTATGCCTCGGGTCAGTGATGTCTCAATGCTGATGGCAGCTTGAGAGAAAGTCGGATGACGCTTATCTGGGAAAGTTCACAGTAGCCCTTCCGTCAGGTAATGAGCCGATAGTCAGCTATCCCACCGATCAAATAAACACGCGGCAAAAACCCTCAACCGCTATTCAACGCTATCATAGATGGCACACTTGATGAATCTGTCGAGGAATGAATAACCATTTGGGTGTGACACAGCTCTGACAGCTTATTCCAGACACAGGTCACAGCTCGCTTGTGAAACTCGCCAATGCAGCAAGATACATACAGCAACCAAATATAAACTGGTGCATCCATTCTTCTTCAGATGATCTATCGTAATATTCAACAATAAAGATGATGATGTCATGCTTGTTCTATTTCGGACTCCGATCCAGTTGAATGGTTATCTGCATGTTCGAGTCATGGGGAACTGGGAAGAGGTTCACGACCGCACGGCACGTATGTACGTCATGATCTGCATGCAAAGCAGGTTACAAATAGCGGCACATTAATGTCCTGGCTTACACGATAAGGCGGCTGATTATTTTATTAACCTCCGTCCAACATCCGGTGGTTCTCGTGTCAAGATCCGGTTTGGCACATAGCTTTACTCGCATAACCTCTTGTGTGATTGTTAACGAATGCCAGGAAGGCATGTGCCTCTTGGTGACTATTTAATGGAATTTACCGACCGCAAGCGCATTCACTAAGCTGGAGTAACAATAGCCCGTAATCTTGTTAAATGACAAGTAAGACTAATGATTTTTAGTTAGCCACAATGATTATGTTGAGCAATATGCTCATTCAGAGTGGCGCGCTTGAGTATCACAATAGGCAATTATATGAAATGGTTACCCATTCCGGTAAATGTTTCAAATCCCAATAAGTCAACAACGTATACCATAAGCCGATACCCTAAGAGGTACGAGGAATAGTAAATGCGGATATAGCCCTCTACTGAAATGGAGCGGCGAAAATATTCACCAGCTGCGCTGAATACTGACGGTGAAACTGGCTCCCATTATGAAGACCTGACGTGTACGGACCTCACAGACGGCGTTGGTGACCTCTGGACGGGAGGTCGGGCGACTCTGGCCGGGAGGTCAGGCGACTCTGGACGGGAGGTTGCCGATACAGAGCGGAGCTGTCTCGCCCTCGGCCCGGCGGGGTGGCCAGAGAACCGGGCCAGGCCGGCACCCCTCCAGCGAGTACTGCAGAGGCGGGTACCGGAGACAATGCCCCAGTGTCCCTCCGCCTCCACCGGGCCGGCCCCGCTCGGACATGAGTGTTTCCCGGAGTTCCAGCATCTGACGTCCATTTGGACGACTGGCGCGTAATGTCTCCTTCGGCTGCACCCTCCCCTACGTTCCATGCTTCCAGCTTCCTGCCGTTATTCAACACTGAAGCCACGCAGAGATCTGTAGGTCAGAGTTCAGCGCGGCTTACTGAATTGGACCGGGCTGCTACCCCCTCCGGCGGGCGGGCGGGGTCAATTGAGACATAGGGAGCCCAGTGTACCCTGGGGCAGGGTCACCGACGGCGCAGCGAGCCCAGTAGACGACATGCAAACCGGCCATGAATCTCGACGCCGTGCCGGTCCGGGGCGGCCTTCATTCGGTGCGCCGTAGATCAGGATTTAACGCAGCTCCCCAATGGCGCGCGGATAGAGCTGCGTAACTTCTGTCGAGGCCGTGAGACTGAGCCGTCTGGCGGCGAGATATGGCGCGGGGTCGCAATCCGGCGCCCTAGGTTGCGGCGCCTGTGGCGCGGGGAGAGGGAGCTGCGGCATTTGTGGTGGTGGGCTGATCTGATACCACTGCCGGGCCGACAGCGTCGCTGGTCCACAGATCAAGGCGCTGCGACTTGGTAAGATTTACGACGGTGCGAGGACCATTCATCAAACAAAAACACATCGGCGTCTGAAAGGCAGGAACCGTCCAGTAAAGACGCCTTGTTCGCCCAATCAAACAACGAAAAAGCTGAGATCGCGCTTCTAGATAGTATTGTGTTGTCGGCCATTCGAGGAATGGTGTGAAAATTTCATCGTGGGCCTTATCAAAGCTTATGAAAACCCCGATAGTTTGTTTTATGCACAAGCATAACTTTCCTCATGTTATCATTACATCACTGTTACAATTGGCTGCAGTGAACCAAAACAGGGCAAGACAAACTGAGCGATTACCAAAAGCAAGAAGGCACTTATGATTGCCTAGCTTCAACAACTCAGGTTGCCTTTCCCTACTGCTTCTTGGGCTCCGTGTTTCACTCAACCATGAGAGCTAAGCTTGACAGATGTGATCTCGGCCGATGCACAGCTAGGAGGGCGGCACTCTGGGAAGGGCGGTGGCGCCGGAGCCGAGCCGCCTTGCGTCACCACCATCCGTCACTCATGTACGACCGCAGATCCTCCGCTCCGCAGACGCATGAATACCCGACCTGCTGCAACCTCGCGCTTAGGAATGCCATCTGTCATTCACATAGGCTGCTAATTATGAGAAGAGGCTGTTAAAAGCCCGCAGGTTCCCTCCGGGGGCTCCCTTCCATTGTGTAGTTCCGGGGAACATCATAGGGCAGCTGTCCCTTTCGTGGATGGGTTTTCTGCTTTGTATGCATAGTTTCAGCAGTAATCTGTCATTGTTGACAGACTGGGAACGACGCTAAGGGTCATCCCCAGGTCAATGTTGCACAACAAATGTCGGTACATCCTGTCGCCTTCGGAAATTAACGGTGGAATTTGGGGTTCTCTTGTGTAAAAAGTACGGTCTCGAAATTCATGGTTTGTTGGGAATGGTAAGAAGAAACACAGAAATGTGAATGGGTGATAAATATTAATACCGTCCGGTTCAAGCATTAACCAGATAATTAGCGTCTTCCTGGAAGTTAAAAGCATCCTTATGAGTCAAACAGCTGACTTAACATCTGTTCCATAGCGCTTCTCGGATAACTTATTGAGCCATATGTTTGGAAACAGAATGGATTTACCATCCGTAGCTTCGAAGCTGGGAAATAGATAACGGTAAGTTCCGGAAACTTCGGAAAAGACTCTCCGACACACCTGAGCGGACAGGAAAACCATAAACTGAGCCACATTACGGCAAAAGACAGGAAAACACCACGTCCGCAAGTCATTTATCTAAGCCAACAAACATTACCACACAGCCGCGACCGCAGCCGACCACACCGCAGCCAACCACACGCGTCCCAGGCATCTATAAGCAGTCATATGTAGCCACACCCGTCGTTGCGCCTTGGTCCGGGGCATCTATAAGCGGGCATCGTTACATGATACATGCTGCAGCTGACCTCTGTGTAATGACGTTCTAACCACCATATGCGGCAGTGTTGCGTGGCGGCGGCGTGTCGCTGCCCGCCGGGCCGTCTGGGCTGACTCAGCTGGTTCGGATGCCGTGTCATGTAGGTACTGTGATGGTATCGGACCCGGCCAACCGGGGACACGATGGAACACGACCTGAGACCGGTCCGCCATCGGTCCGCCATCGGTAGCCAACGGTCCGCCATCGGTACGCCATCGGTACGCCATCGGTTCGCCATCGGTCCGTCATCGGTCCGTCATCGGCACGCCATCGGCACGCCATCGGCCCGCCACCGACCCGACCCGACCCGAAGACACCGACACCGACACCGTCACCGGCGCCGACACGGCACTACTTCAGCCTCCAGCACAGACAGGGCAGCGTGAGAACGGTGTGATGGAGCCCGACCCTGCAGGCCTGAACCGGACCTGATCTCTGATACTGCATCAAACTCCGCATATGGAGACGCTCGTCACTGGGTGGATTATCAAAAGGCTCATCGCCTTCAGAAATCAGTCACTGTGTGTAAAGTTGCGTTAAAAAATGCTTGCAATAAATCTCAACGGGTACTCAACGGGAGCTGGGATGATTTCGATATTGTTTGGGACATCAGAATTTCGAATTGATCGTGGTCAGCCGCCAGCGTGGGATTGATAGTGGTCGTCTATACGTGGCGTCTGCCGAATCTAGACCGGTCTTAATGTCAATCGCCGCAGTGCTGAATAAATTACAAAAGAAAACGAGCTGTGCAAAACTGCAAGCACATGAGTCATGCAGTGATATATATAGCTCACATAGCCCACCTTTTCCTAGAATGATTTTAACGATCGACAATATTACACTGGTTTCAATGTCAGTCAGTTTCTATTTCGGTTCATGCTTATCATTGAAATGTCACGGTGAAGTGTTTTACTCGAAGACAAAAAAGAAACAGATGTTCTGGTGAAATATTCGGTTCCAAAGGAAGGGCTGTTCTTGACACTCATTTGTTATAAGAAATATATATAACGGCTAAGTGACAATTGTCTATCAATTTGCAGTTGGCAGGGCACGGAGCAGCCTCTGCCTGAAGAGCCTCTGTCTCTGCCTGTGGAGACGATGGTGGTCGGCGGGGCGCGCCGCACCCGTGCCATTAGTCACACACAGATCTCGGCCCCGTGTCTGGCGCCTGCTGTAATCGTCCTGTGCCGGCTCCACTCTGACCGGGCACAAAGCTGAGTTCGCTCTGAACCGTGTAATTCCAGCCGGCCGCGGCTGGACTCCGGCCAATTACGGTCAATTCACCGCGGCGGCCGGAGTGGGGAGCCTCGCTGCCCACGGCTCTCTGTTTCACTCCGAGGCAGGACAAAACAGCAGACCGCTGATATCCGCGCCCCGAAATCCGGCTGGAAAATTAGCGGCGCAAATTGTCGGTGGTGGATGTGTCATTGTCCAGTGTTGACTGTGGCGTTGCTAATGTGTGATATGACGTCATCTGAGTCAAGGTCGCCTGACTGAAGATGACAGGGATGGCCTCTGCTGACCCCTGCAGGAGTGGAGATTATCGGGAGGAGAGAGGACGGACCAAAGGCACTCATCAGCCGTCTTAGCACCGCTAAGTAATCCCACTAAGTGTTGTATAGCGGGATTAGCCTGGATCTGTATGAGGCAAGGCGCTGTACAGTGGGGAGGGGTCCAGACGAGAGCTGACTGCCGGCTTTAGCGTGCATTACCCATGGATGATCCCATCCAACAGCCTGTCGCTCTCGAGTTAGACAAGCTCGGACGTGTACATCAACAAAGGACGAGCGCCGATTAACAGTCAAAGTACAAAGAACGACAGGTAAGCTGCATGAGAAAGCAGACCATACCCCTAACCGACCCGTCCGGCCGCCCACTCGTCCTTCTGATGCAGGTGAAGGCCTAACATGGCGCCGCATGGCGCGGCGGCGCGGCGGCGGCGGCGGCGGCGGCGGACCAGTCTAACCAGTTCTCCGGGCGGCGCAGGGGCGGTCCGGCGGCACGGGCACCGGAACACCGTCATGTCCGATAAGCCGGGACCGTGCAGAGCGGCCGGAAGGCCGTCCTCCGCCACAGACAAGGACATGCGGACAAACATGGGTGACCTTGAAGCTGCACTGGACTTGGAGGAGATTCAATGCAATGTAGTGGATGTGCAGGGTGGTACTGGGGTGACATCAACGCGGTGTAGTGAAATCCAATGTAGTTGTACTTCAGTGTCAGATCTCAGAGGACGGCAGCGGATGCGACATGCAGTTGAACATACCTGAACACATGCCAGTGAATACGTTCCTGGCACACCTCGGCTATACATCAAATCTCCGACAAGAAGAGACAACGACCCCGGAAACCGGCCAGATATACAACAGCCGCTCAGCCATAAATCTGCTCCTTCTTTCACTCCATCCCCACACTCCCACCCTCCGCCGGCCGTGGTGGACAATCTGGCTTCTCTACCCGCCTGCTGGCACACGTCGGCTGTGCTCACGTCAGGTCATTACTACACCACAGGACGACAACTGGCGGTGTGACGGCTTGGCGTGACGGCTTGGTGTGACGGCTTAGTGTGACGGCTTGACGTGACGCGTGGTGTGACGCGGTGTCGTCGGCCCCGTGAGGTGTGATCGCCTCGCGAGCAGCCGGCGGCCTCATCAGGTTCTAACGGAACCGGCCGTGCGGCAGCCGCTGATGCGCAGTCTCAGAGCAGTTTGCCGGTACAGGGACGGTCCAGTGCTCTTCCGCTCCCAGGGAGGAAGAGTGGGAGGTGAGGAAACGCTCAGAACAGACCGTAGTCACGGAAGAGACGGACATTGAGTCCCGGTAGGTCTCTCAGGATCACACAAGGAGTTCCAGTCGAGGAGAACAGAAAACCCAGGGAGATTGCCCGGTTGGGAAGTCAAGCGGGGTTGACGGGATGTGCCACAGCAGAATCTCATGGAGATCTCTAAAGACATGGTGTCCCGGAAATCGTGGCTGACTGGGAACAACAGTGTGCAAGTCAGAGGTCTGAATGTCTCTTCCTCAGTTCAGGCATCCGGAAGACACTGACTCGTCAACTTCGTAACTATGAAGCATGAACTCCTATGCCTTTCAGCAGTTACCGCTGGTGTGATGCCTTCCTGTGTCATATTGCAGTCATCAGAGGTGGTGTTGGCTGCTTATGATTTGACGGAGTTAGTATAGTGAGATCGCCTGACACCTTCGTTGAAATCTCAAGAGCTGAACGAAAGAATATACGAGTAATCCGGCAATTTCTGCCGCCGCAGCCAGAAGGGGAAGATGGTCATCAGATAGACACCTGTCACGGCCCCATTTAATCAACGGAAGCTATAATTCATTTTTGGCATCTCGCACAAAATAATGCCTGCCATTGTAATTACAGCGATATTAGTTTGCAGAGATGTCTCATTAGCACCGGATGCATTTCGTCAAACCTCTCTCATAGATTGGTGAATTGACGGAATGTCAAAACATTCGACAACCTGTTTTGACAGCCACTCACGGTATTTTCTCACACGACTCCTTATTCGACTGGAGACATGTTGTACTCCATTCCTTATCATAGAGGACCGGTTAGAGGACAGCCATGGGACGAGGCGACCTTGCTCGTTCTGTCGCGCCCTGTTGTTTGACGACGACTCCATCCCCCCGCTTAAGGATAGAACTAGCACCGCATTAAAGCTGGCTATAACGGGAGACGTATCAGATAGCCCGATTTGACAGCTCCTCGTATGAGACTGGCATTCTTATGAAAATTGCATATATGTGAGTTAGAAACAAGACATATGTATATTGCTCTTGGCATGGCAGATCTGAACGGAAGCGACACGCTCATCACGGGTGACTCAATCAAATCATAGGCAGCTAGCACCACATCTGGTAACTGCATTATAACACAAAAACGCATCACCACAGTGGTAACTCCATTAAAGCATAGGAGGCTGTATAACACCATTCGGCTCGGTGTTAGCAACTAACCGGCGGCGTGAGAGTGACTGGCGTTGCCATGACAACCATGGCGCACGCCTCGTCGGACTGACCCTGACATGAGAACAGTGGGAGGAGCAGCGCTGCACGCGCCGTGACAACGCCGCTCAACCGCCGCCCACACGAGAACGGTCAGCCGCACCTGCACGCGAGGTAACCACCATCCCAGGACAGGGGCTGCGATGGACAGTCAGGTCAACCGCACCTGCACGCGAGGTGACGCACCATCCCAGTAGAGGGACAGCGATGGGACATAGAGGATCTGCAGGTGTGTGGGCTGCGAACGGGGGGTGGCCGGCATTTTTGTGTCCCTACACGCTGAAGACAGCTGAGCGAACCAGTGGGTGGGGTGACAAGAGCAGGACGTTTCCGAGGTACCGAGTCATCAGTCACTGATGTATGTGAATTCCTCAGTTCAAGCCCTCTGAACGGCATCCCTATAAATATGGGAAACACGCGACAGAGTCATGCCCAGCTGCCCACTGTCCAGTGTCCGGTCCCGCCCGTCACGGCCCGGTACATCTCCGCGGTACACCCACTGACCCAGAGTAGGGCTCCGTGAGACTGGCCACAGCTGGGAGAGGCCACAGCTTGGAGATGCACCGCCGACATCCGACCGTTATACACGCTGTCACGTCTCCCTCCCGCCCACGCCGCCCCGCTTAAATAGAGAGATGCCCTGATTACCCCGCCACCCGCTGATCACTGCAATTAGGCCTTTATCGGACAGATATTTGTAATCAAGTTACGTGGAAGTACCGCTAGGGAGCATAATCAGTGCGATTGCTGCCTATCTGGTGTGGTCGCGTATGGAGCAGAGGATGCTGAGTTTGGTATGCGATTTATTTAACAATAAGAGGTCTCAGAAGAATTTGATACTACACTCATGCATGAGTTTATGAGGACGAGAAAAACGTGTGAAGACAACACGATGGTTTTAAGCAAACCTGGAGATAAAGCTCCGTATATCAGATTAATAATTGCATACATGTAATAAATATTGTTAAAAATATATATGACCATCAATCGGAAACTAAAAGACAATGAGAACAGCAGCGCAACCGAACGTTTTTAACAATATACTCGTAATATCAGAGAAAAATGATAGACACGAGAAGGGCGATAGGTATAGACACGATATTGTGCAATCGATACAATTCGAGACGCTTAAAACGAATGATCTTCGAGCTACATTTCTCTCCAGACCAGCATCTATCTATCACATTACACGCCACCCAGCGTTAAGAACATAAATCGCGATGTCAAAATTTGTGACAGGTTTCGTTGTGAGAACCGTTTTGAGTCCGGCTGGCACGATGGGGGATATGGATCGATCACCCAGACCCCGATGAGCCGCTTCAGCGAGAGTTCCGCGAGAACGGGGTTATCGCTCATCTGTCAGCGGCAGGTAAGGTGGCGTCGATAAGCTTCTAAAGACGAGGGTGAAGCCAGCATAATGCGATCCATATCGCGCCACTCCCTCATCTGTCTTCTCCGGCCACAGCATTACGAGATCCAACCTAGATGTCGAAGGGTTCTGTTTCACTGTGGCTCAGATCGCTACTGTCCCCCATATGCCACCCGGAACAATCGCTTCAATCGGAGCTAAAGTAGCTGGCGTCGGGCCCACATTTACTGATTGTCCGGATTAGAGACATCAGGGAGAGAAAACGAGGCTAAAACTCTCCCAAGGCCGATAAGAACACCATTGTCAATTTCATACTTAAAAGGCTATGAGAGTGAACAGACAGAAAGCTGAATTCCAAAGAAATAATTAGGTCAATGTTTTTTGTCTTTCGATATACCACCTGCTTATTTTTTAAACTCAGGCACAAAGCCTGAATACACTCTTGTCCTTTTCCTCCAACCAATTTAAACAAATATGTATTAATTAGAGTGTGCTGTAGGGGCGGGTGGCCGGCCCGTCGACAGATACTGATCGTCGTCTCCGGGGTGGTAATTAAGCCCCCGTCAGAGCCGGCGCCGCGGCCCGGGGCAGCACCGAGAGCAACGTCCAACAGCCGCCCGCTCAGGCATCTCCAGAATGCGGTGCCTTCCCTCAGCCACGGTACGCTCCTCAGCCCGACTAAAAGGAAGGTCGACGATGCATCAGTCAGCTGTTCAGCGACGAGAGAGACTCCAACGGCCGCGGACGGGGCGGCGGGGATAGTAATGCGTACTGGGCGCCGTGCGGGATGATTTGCATATCGTTTGCATACGTGTATTGGGGGAGGTTTGGAAACGTTTTACGGATGGGAAGCCCAGATTGCTCATCGGTGAATGGTCATGTTGTTGTTCACACGAGCCTCAACAGTGGTTCACGGCAGTTGAGTATTTTACTTAGACTTGTAAGTACAAGGTGCTAAGCAAAAAAGTGTTTGCACGTGTCCTGAGTAGGAGTATGCAAAATGTTTTTGTCACGGGAATAATCTGTCCATCGAATGCATGTCCTCGCCTTGTAAGGAATAGCAAGTCATGCTGCACCAAGTACAACACCTGCCAGGCCAGCCCAAAGCCTCTCGGCATGCATCACAATGATCTATGTCAGATTTTATTGGCCGTATTCGCCGTACTCAATCCAAATATTTCCCATGAACCCCACCCCCTCGATAATCTTATAAACTCCAAGAATTCACCACCTTCCCTGTCCCTGTTCCCTCCGAGAATCCACCACCACCTTCCCTGTCCCTGTTCCCTCCGAGAATCCACCACCACCCTCCCTGTCCCTGTTCCCTCCGAGAATCCACCACCACCCTCCCTGTCCCTGTTCCCTCCGAGAATCCACCACCACCACCCTCCCTGTCCCTGTTCCCTCCGAGAATCCACCACCACCTTCCCTGTCCCTCAGGGTCATGTTGATAATACTGGACTTTTTTTTAATTTAGATACTTATGCCTGTAGTGAACTCACGATTGTTTTCTGCCTTTGTTTTGCCGTTGGCTTCTTGCGAATCTGTCATCCGTTATCATAGACAGAAGCAGCGGGTCACGAGCCCTGTACCGTGTAAAGCGCGCATTGCGCATGTATTGCTTGTGAATACCAAGTGAGCATCATCCGTCCTCGTATAGATTTACTACATCGATCTTTTCAGCATGCGCATATTCTACAATCCCACATAATCAGCCACTCAGAGAATCTGCTTTGACCTCATGCACTATCATTTATGATTTTGACATATAACGTATCTCCATGTATCACGAATTCCTGCAAGGTCCCATGCGGAGGTCACTCGATTACTCGGTAGCCTCCGCCTCTGCACCTCCGCCTAGATGCCATCAACTCTGTTCATCGACGACTGAAATATCCACCTGAAGGCGACTGGGACATTCGACTGCCTTGCCCTTCACCAATAGCTGCGCTATCTAGCGCGATAGTTACCGCGGCACCTGTCAGCCTCTGCCGTCCCCGGACACTGGCAAATGGTGTCTCTAGACGCGCGGCGGTGACAGCTGTGCAGGAGTACCTACTAGCGCCGTCCTGGTGCCAGCCCTCTCCGGACACTGCCACGTAATTGGTCCGGCGGTGTCCATCGCAGGTCGTTTGTCTATCAGGTGTCGGTCAGAGCCGATCTGTCGCGGCAGGAGAACCGGACGGTCCATCCAGCCCGAGGCAGCAGTTTGCCTGTCTGACCCAAAATTCCTTACCTGACCACTACAGGTGACTGAATGTCAGACTGCCCGTCCACTGCAGGTGACAGGCACAATCTGACATTCAGCTGCCAGTGACTAGCTCGTGTGATCATCGACCACTGACCAGCCCTACTCCCGGATGCAGATACCGATAAACGGGGCATCTGATAAGACTAGCGTTGTACTCGGCAACAAGGTTAGATAGCGTGAACACCGTTAGACCCACGCCGCCTGGCCAACTCTCCGGGAACCCCATGGCCGGCAAGGCCTGACCTACAATAACGCGTGACGAGCAGGCATGCACTGACACAATGCACTAGGAATTTCATGCCCACAATATGGTGTGCAGGTCAATGCCGCAGTGACATGCAAAGGATGCCGATCTGGAGGGTGGTTAAAAATTATTTTAGCACGATACCATCACCTGGAGGCAGAAAAAGCACGCCCTGAATGGAATAAACCATTAGACATCTGCTCAGAATACAATTCAACTTTGTTTAATCATTCACACCCCAACTTGACTGGCTAATCAACATGTAATATGGAGCCCAACAACTTCAGCATATCCTATGGAAATACATTTTTCACTTTCGACATCCAAAACCCATTTTAATCACGCTCATAGGAGCCATGTGCGTGATCTAGTGAGAGTAGCACCGACTCTGACTCCAATGAACGCTTCAGCGTGGGAGTACCACACTGAAAACAACGCCTCACGGTGGCGCAACAATACCACCGAGCCACTCTCCGAGCAGCAACAATGCCGTCAACGTGCGTGCTGCACACCACGCCTCTCAGCATGCACTATCCATTCATGACACATCCCATGACCGTTCGCACCAACTCATTTCCATTTCTGCGTCGTGCCGGCGTCATTTACGACTCCTCTGCGGCGCGTTTCCAGGTTCATCGCGACCCTTCACCACGTCATTTGCACACTGGCGGCGTTTCTCGCGGCGCAAGTGGAGGGTCGGCACCACGGGCGGCGGCACAGGGTCGTCCTGTTGCGTAACAATCCTCCGCGCGGAGCCGACGAGAGATGAACGGAGCCGAGAGGAGCTGAGTGGAGCCGAGAGGGGCCGAGAGGAGCTGAGAGGAGCCGAAAGGTGCTGAGAGGAGCCGAGAGGAGCCGAGAGGAGCCGAGAGGAGCCGAGAGGAGCCGAGAGGAGCGAGAGGAGCCGAGAGGAGCCGAGAGGAGTCGAGAGGAGCCGAGAGGAGCGAGAGGAGCCGAGAGGCAGGTGTGACGGGCGGTGAGTGCGACGGAGGGCGTGTACTGCTGCCATCTGCATAAGCAGCCACTCTCACAGCCGACTCCGACTGCTGATGGCACCACACCAGCTGCGTATGGCACGGTGCCTGCAGCACCACGCCAGCTGCGTATGGCACGGTGCCTGCGGTTCTTACAATGTGGGGATGGATTGCGGTATTGCGTGACCCAGAAGCTTTCAATATCTACAGGCTAAAATTTTAGCAACGCATCAAAAAAGATGTATTTTACATATGCATAGAAGCATGGGTGGAGACCTATTCACCGTCGTAGATCGCTTCAATAAATCAGAAGGGTGGATCCCCTTGCAGCGGCGACAAGGAACCCATCAATAGCCTTGCAGGCTGTCACCCTGACCGCTGCCATGATTTACCAGAGCATCAGCTTCAATCGGTCACGTCGAGTGCGACAAAGGGCGTGCCGCACAAATGAGTGTCGGTAACCATGAAACCTCAATCGTTACCGGAGCGGGTCGTGTGACATAGGGAGTTCCCGCTTCACAGGCTGGCCTACAGCCGGGTGTCAGTCGTCATGAAGTGGTGGCTAACGAGCCGATCACGTGCGGCACGACGGTGCCCAGCGCCCAGCTGTGTCGGCCAGGGTCGGCCCGAGCTCCGATCTGAGCAGGTGATAGCTGGGCAGACACTGGTCATGTAGATATAGCGGGTCACTGGAAGACGGTATAGCGGGTCAGTGGAGGACGGTATAGCGGGTCAGTGGAGGATGGTATAGCGGGTCAGTGGAGGACGGTATAGCGGGTCAGTGGAGGACGGTATAGCGGGTCAGTGGAGGATGGCATAGCGGGTCAGTGGAGGATGGTATAGCGGGTCAGTGGAGGACGGTATAGCCGGTCAGTGGAGGATGGTATAGCGGGTTAGCGGATATTCATCAAAGATTTAAAATTTATGCAGCTGATTTTAAGCCGCTTATGATATCAGCACTGGTCAAATATTACCCGATATGAGAGGATTAATATCACGTCAATACGAATGTCGGTACGACGCCATTATGTGTTTTATTTATCACGTTAATCCCCAACAAATTGACTGGGTGACCTTCCGATAGCAGGAAAGGTGGCCGCATGTTCTTGGCGTCACCATGATGAGGTTATGAGCACCGTTACGTTGAACATGGGTAACTGCACGCCGGAATCAGCTGAATCCAGCCAACACGTTCACAGCCCATTGTGTTGACGCACCGAGCCGTGCCAATCGGAAGTCAGTTGAACCAGCTGTGGAGACGGAAATCCCATGAGAATGAAATTCGCTGAAATAGTATTGAAATAGCTTGGACCGAACTACCCTTGTATAACTGCATACATTAACTGCATAGGTACATTAACAACCATGTATAACTACTACATTGCATTGCATGTAATTTTAACTTTTGACCGCATATATCTCGGCATAGCTTGTATCTCTCATAAACATGATGATAACAACAAGCATGCTGCTTTCCTTGTGCTACCTCTACCTTACAATCACAGGGTAACGCAGCGTCGTGTTGTTTTCAGAGCGACACTTCTATGCCTCGAGCCGTGTATTGTATATGTACTGTGGTCATCGCCGTGCATTGCATTCCCGCCGTATGCTGTGCGGGGAACGTGAACAGCCAAATCGGGCTGAATTCGGTAATCCCATTCCAATAGCTTTGTTCATTGTCTTTCGTACTTTTCAATTACGGTATGTACGCATCCAGTACAGCCGGTATATTTACTTCACATATGACAGCTATATGGCGTCCGTAATAAAGGCTCTTGACACGTTATCAACAATTGAATTGTGTATTTTCCGCATGGAGAAAATAGCAGCATAAGTTCCGGCTCCAAGGACATTTCGATTGCAGTTTACTGTCCTAAGAATACAATTGACGTCATATATTGTGTTGTTTGTATTTATTTATATCAAACAACTTCCACTGAAAGGCGAAAGCTGCATTTCACAGCGATACTTTATGGAATGGGTTCTGGGCTGTCACAGCCTAATTATTTTCATTTTCAATGAAATTCCTGTGCCGAACAGTACACGTGACTGAGATAAACCAGTCTTTATACTCCATCGTAACATTCCCAATATTTCCGGTAAGTGGTCACCCTCTTGGCTCACCAGTCACCGCTACCCTCCAACCTCATCCCACAGACGGCCCCTCCCACCACCCCATCTGCACAGTTGCAGCCACGGCGGCATTTCCTTGACCCGCTCGCCGCTGTGGCACTTCACACGGCAGCAGTGGTGCCAGGCGGCCTCGAGCGGGGTGGCGCCTCCCGGCGGGCCGTCCCGGTCCGTCGACTGGTGTTTGTCTGCACCTCTCTCTCTCTCTCTCTCTCCCCAGCCATGACCGGACAACGTGTGACCGCCGCCGCCGCCGCCGCCGCCGCCACAGCCGCCGCCTCTCATCTCGTGCACTGTTGCATGAAGCCATTTATATTCGATAACGGTGCCGACGTGGTTGACCCGAATCCTCAGGTCTGCACACACAGAGTGCACACACGGCGGACGCGTCAGCTGGCAGCCGTGACCTGGTGCGACCTCTGGCTGTGTCATCTGCGGTGCCCCCTCCCCCCGCCGCTCACTGCCGGCCAGGAGTGAGGTCCGGCCGCCGTGCCGCCGCCAGCAGAGCCGGCCGACCGGACCTCCTCCAAATAGGGCGGTACCGCGGGTGGAGCCGCGGGGTCTGCCTGCACCCGGCCGTCCACCGGCCCGTCCGCGGGCCGCCGCGGCCGCAGCTGGGACGTCGCCAGCACGTGCAGAGACTGACCAATGAGCCTGCATCGTGCGCGTGCAGCGCGGAGGCGGGACCGGCCGGGCAGGCCAAGGAGGGGTGAGGAGGGGAGCGGAGCGCCCGTTCATGGAACCCGCGCCGAATGGAGCTCATGAGGGAGCCGGTCAGCCCCGTGGGTGTACATACGCCTAGACAGGAGAGATCTGGAGTTTAGGCAGAATAGTCGGCAGAAGCCAAACTTTATGCATTGTGAGAGAGATAGAGAGCATGGGACTACCAAAACATTGAGCTCTGCTATCCCCTCGAGCGTTTATTACGAAGCACCACAGCATGGCGGGAAGTGATATTGAGCGGACACGTTTGCCAACGTTTGTAGTGTTCGCGTGTTAACTCACGTTAGGTCGCCGATCGGAGTGACCCTTGACACGGGGCGTGATGGGCGCAGCACTTCCCGATTTCCGCACTGCTCAGGTCGTGACCGGGCTGTCGGCGAATATCACCTCCGGACGCCTCGGACGGACACGTTTTCCACCTCACACTCAAACGTCTCTCAACTCGTGACGTAGTTCGTGACACGAGAGTCTTGCCGGCTCGAGCACCGCACTTCCCCTGTCGGCTCCGGGAGCGCCGGTCGCTGGCTGGACACTCCGCCAGTTTGACCGACCAGCCGCAGCCAGCCACCTAGCGAACGGAGCGAGAACTACAGGGCCCGGCGGCCGGCGGCAGACAGCTGTGGGGCGGACCAACGGGCATCACCTGCCCCTGCAGTCACACGGACCCTAGCAGAGACTTTAATAGGTGATTTATCGGCTCTAAACCCGTGAAGCTGTCGGCTTAGAGGCCTTTTAAATGACATAAAACTGGATAAACGCCACTAGGGGAAGTACCAATCTAAATGTAATTGCCAGACCTTTTGAAAAGAAGATAGGTGTTTGTAACACATCCTTCTTAGATAGGTACGCCATCGCCAGCTCACAAACAAAGCCAATCTTCATAGTAAAAAGCGAGGAACTATGCTATGGAAGTTAACTTAATATTGAACTGGACAAAATGTGCGCTAAATAAAGTATATAATTCGTTGGGAACTTGTGATCTGTTCTAATTGGAACAAAAGAACGGCTTCGGAACAGCTGGCTAGTGCGAGCATCATTATCCTACCTACCGGAATGGCAGACTTACTCGCTATGCATATCTGTGAGATTTTGCATAAGAATGTCACAACCTTGTACAACGACATGCAAATTATATGCTACTCCTGTCGTTGGCAGTGCCAATAAAACCATTCCTGGAGGCAAAGTACACACCTCGTTCAACTGAGGCAATCCTTGTCATCGGAATACCATGTAACAAGCATAGTATTAATCCGTTCAAGTCACTACGCCAAAGCTGCAAAGTCTATCCCTTATCAGGGGCAGTTGTCTATCCAAGTCTATCCCTTATCTGCCAGTTGCACCTGATCAAACATGACCCCTGCCGCCTGGTCGTGGGATTCCACTTCTCTTCCCTCATAATCACAATTACCACGCCGTTAACTGGCTCATGGGCCGTCCCTGTGGCTTCTGCTTCCTGCCTGACCACCCCTGGGTAACCGTTGACCGTGAGAGACCTGCCCAGGTGCCTCGGTGTCCGCCACAGACCTGCAGCCTCGTCCCGGCAGCCGGCAGCCCCGGCGGACCCTCTCCGTCAGCTGCAGGCACCACCCGGCGGCGGCGGCGGCGGTGACCACCTGCCGGTCCGGCCGTGATTCCACCTCCGTCTGTCACCTATGGCGGCGGATGGGTGTTGGTCTGCTGCCCACGGCCGGGCAGATGGTCCCTGAAGACGGCGCCGTGTCGCCCGGAGGCGGGCGGTGCTGCCAGCAAAGCCACCATCTGGTGACGGTAGGACCAGACCGGCTGACGGCGGCACCTGGTCCGCATAGCCTGGTCCCGGTACAGAATACTGAGTCCTCACTATGATGGGAATTCGAAATGGGAGGAATTCAGACACAGCTAGGAAGGCTGTGGTATACGGGACTTATTCCGCAAAGATTGCAGTGATTGACTGCATTCAGATAAAAAGCAGCAAGCCTCCCTACGTTGACAGGCTTCTGGGGCTGCCGCGAAACAATCTTTTGAATTAGCTACTTTTCTAAACCAGTAATATAAGCTGTTTTGTAGAACGGGAATGAGAGACTTCCGTGGCTTAGAAGAATGCGATCAAACAGCTTGCCAGTTAATGCGAAATGTGCTTCCACACCGCACCGTCGTTAAGGGGTCTTCCGCACGTCCAGGCAGCAACCAACACAAAGAGCAACAGTCGGATGTGATCACTTCAAGTGACCAACGGTGGAACTTACACCCGGCACTATTTGTACCACACCGTGGCCTAAATATTGGGACACCGCTATTCATTTATGTTTTTGTCGTACTCCAAGTTTGGACCCGTTTCAACTCACTACCCGTACCCCGAAGATGGATCCGTCGACCATAACCATGAGCAGTTCCAACGACAGCAGCCACGAGGGACGCGTGTTTCGCCACCCTGAACTGATTACCACGCGGGCACATTACTCTTGGCTCCCTCCCGCGGGCGGTCCGGACCGTGAGAGATGAACCACCAAAACAAATATGCCGGCAGCCGCTTCTCAAACTGACTTTTATCATCTTAATGTTTTAACAGGTGATTTTTCATTTCATGAGCTGAAAGCAAATTGAAAAATAGTTCAAATGTTTTAAATAATCACGAGAGAGGTAACATGTTAAGCTAACGAAGTTGAATTCCTTGTCCTAGTTTCCAGTAATTGTAACAGGTAAGATTAAACGTCGCCAGTGCAGGGCGGGGATGTCGATGCCTCTACACCGGGGATGTCGATGCCTCGCCGCAGATTTATCACCCTCACGAATGGAAATATATCCTTCATGCCCCTCTACCAACAAAACAACTGCGATTTCACGTTACCTTTTAAACATCATCTAAGTCCCGGAAATTATAATCATTTCTCACATTCTGAGCGTAGTTTCTACTTTCTCCATGAAACAAACCAAACAAAGCTTCGCAGATACCAAGACAAACGTCCATCAGCCGGGGAATGAAGGCAGCGATGGACTCCCGCCAACAATACCACGGCCGTATAATAAAACGATTCGCTACCAGCCCACTAATAACAGGCTGCTATTTTTGCTGACGGCTCTCGATGAGGCGCCTTCGCCGCGGTGGCCACCGTGGCCACCGTGGCCTTCTGGGGAGCTGTGGTCATCTGTCGACTAACCTCTGACCAGAACCTAGCCCCCACCACCTCTGTTGACCTTCCGGACGCCCGCTGAGGTGCAGCTGACAGTGCGGTCGGCGACGACGCCAACACCTGGCGGCTCCACCCCCTACTGCCTGTGCGCGTCACCGAGCGACAAACACCACCCAGTCCCAGACAGGAGCACCCCGGAGCGCCCGGACAGAACTGGCCGACTCGGCGGGTGCTATTCACTCTCCCCGCTACCACATCGCTTCTTTATCGATATGACAGCGGCCGACGGCGGCTGCCACTGGGCGCGGAGGACCATTCAGCGTCCTGCTGTGGCGATGGGGCGGGAGGGGGACGAGGACAGGCAAAATAGGCGGTGTCTCCAGTAAACACCTCAGGAGCCGTCTCCACAACCCGTTCCCCGCTGGTGTCACCCTACAGCGAACTACCATACCAGGCCATCACGGTACGGTGTGGGATCGTTTCTGACCAGATGGTCGCGATAAATAATTGTTAATTTGCCAGGAACGTCCGTCATCCGAGAAAACAAAAAGCAAATGACTGGTATCCGCGGATCTTCTCTTTGCCTTCACCTCAGCATACGTAGCGTGTTTTCATTTACACGCTTGGAGAAGTTAAAAGTTCGGAAGTTCTTTTGAGTTGTGACAACAAGTATCGCTACTGAGTAGCGATATAAAGAGGATGATTGAAATGTTTATCTTTGTATAGAACTGTCGCTAAACTGTACCCAGGGTTCATGACATATCACTTATCCGGTGAGAAATTAAATACAAATTGCTTATATGGCATTTCGTTTGATTGGAAAATTATCTGACAATTGACCACGGACGGTTCAAGCGACTTTTTATCCGCGGATGTGAAAAAATCAAATACTTCCTTATACGCATAGGATCAGTCCAATTATTTCAGCATCATGTCATAGTGGGCCCTTTTGAAATTCCCAGTTGCAATTTTTGGTCGGTGACCTTCTGAAAGGTCAATTAATGTCATTCAAGGTCA
>JARFNZ010133094.1:0-11084 GCA_031763405.1 Balanus nubilus
CTGTCAGAGGGTGAAATTTCATCATCACCGAAAGAGACTGAGAAGTCAGTGTTAGCGGTCTGACGTCGAGACTTAATGACAAGCATTTCCGTCTTACTGGGGTTAATTTTAAGGCGATTTTGAGTAAACCAAGTCAAAACTGTTGCAAGGGTATTTTCGACTCTGCATTTTAGTGTTTGGATCTCAGATGGCGATTCAGCGTCAAAGAACTGGCAGTCATCAGCATATGAAACGAGTTTGCAGTTCGGTACGTGCTGTGGCAGGTCGGAGGTAAAGATAATAAACAAAATTGGTCCTAAGATCGATCCCTGAACTACTCCGTGAGTCACGTCTAACGCATCGGTAGCACCTGTCACAGACTGTTTTCGACCCCGCAGCCAGGCGGCGAACCACCGCTGGTCGATGCCGTACCAGCCGAGCTTGTCCAGAAGACGGCCATGCTCGACGCTGTCAAAGGCCTTGGATGTGTCAGCGGTGACAAGTGACGTCGCAAGGCCCTTGTCGATGTTGTTGACAGTGTAGGTGACAGCGTCGAGAAGGGCCGCCTCCGTGGACAAACCCGGCCGGAACCCGTACTGTTGCGGACAGAGCAGATGGTGTACAGACAGATACGACATGAGTTGCGTGCATACGATGCGTTCACAAAGTTTGGACACAACGGGGAGAACACTGATCGGGCGGTAGTTATTAGGGTCGTTCCTATCTCCTTTTTTATGTAACGGGACGACTGTGACGACTTTCCATTCACATGGTAGATCACACTGAACGATGGATGTGTTTATCAGCTTTAAGAGATGGAGGCCGACAACAGGAAATTGTCGGCCCCCGACAATTTCGACAATATTGAATTGAAGCAGGTCGTTTCAAGCGCAAGTCACATTAGAACGGCCTAAATCGAGAATGGACTCCTGACACCTGTGACCATGCTTCTTCTCCGGTTCGCATCATCGCATTATTGGTCTTGGTAAGGCAATGGATATCTGGGATATCTCAAAGGTCGAACGGCTTTGATAGTCATTGGTCAATTCCAGCATCATAAATGTTGCATGACTAGCTATAGCAGCGCAACTACGTTTCCTCCGAGTCCGTACATCAACCGTTAGCTAGGCCGAAAACTAATTACTTACCCTACACCACTTATGTCCCTCCGCCATAGCCGAACTAATTGCAGTGGCATGACCGAATTTTATCTACCCCGCTCTGCCGGTCAGATCCTAATCCACTGGAGATGGGGTTTTCGCTCCACGTTCTTCGTCCGCTGCAAATTACCCCCATTTGCTTATGGACCGTAATTGCGCGTGACGTCACAGACACGGAAAGTCTGCAAGTATTTAGAACAGCAAATGACGAACTACAGCTAGTAGCCAACGCTCACGGACAGCTGTAAGCAACAACAGGTGGCCAGTGGTGAGAAAGGTGTCTTATAGTCGTATAGGTGTCGTGGATAGAATTCCGGAATAACCCGCTGTTGACTCCACATTGACCCTTTGTAGCGCATATTGTTTGATGTCGAAATAAGAACAGATGTACTCACGCTTCAATATTCATGCAGATTATTTTGATACTAAGTTCACTGGAGCAGGTACTCGTATGCATGTAGGACAGCAACATGGTCGTCGAAGGCACAAGACGTACCCAACTTCATGGACGTGTCAACATTAGGTCGTGGTCGTTGGTTGTATGGAGGATCGTCGATCGAGTTTGGGATATCGATGTCTCCCATTCCCTCGTGTTTGGTGGAAGGCCGCTGTCGTGCGGTATAGAGACTAGAGAGAACTGTATGCTATCTTCAGTGTTTTGTGTTTGTTCGATATTGTAGGCCGCGTAAGAGTCGTTTAAATTCAGTCTTCATAGAGTTTGTGCTACGGTTCTAGGTAGTGCCTTCACGGAGTTTGTGTAAGGTTCTAGTCGATATTAAAGTTTGAATGGAAGTTGATGTTATCTTTCTGGTCGATATTGCTGTCTCCACATGTGCGGTATTGTTTCTGATCGATATTGCAGTCTCCGGGAGAGTTGGTGTTATGTTTGTGGTTGATATTGCAGTCTCCGGGAGAGTTGGTGTTATGTTTGTGGTTGATAGTGCAGTCTCCGGGAGAGTTGGTGTTATGTTTGTGGTAGAGATTGCAGTCTCCAGGAAGATTTGGTGTTATGTTTCTGCTCGATGTTACAGTCTCCATGAGAGTTTTGATGAACGAGAAGATACCGGGTGGTCCAGATAAAAGTGGACCCAACAATATCTGAATAACAATTTGTATATTTGGTGTATTATGCATAACGATACTTCACCGGAAAGTCAATGAAACGGCAAACAAGAGTCTATCACTGCAAGCCACTTCAGTCGTGTATTCCAGTGGCTCGTGCCTCGTAGTCCTCTCAAACCAGGAGCTCCGATTGATAGCTCTCGTGCTCAATGACCAGCGGAAGCCGAACTTGCTGGAGATGCTTTGCACTTCAGTCGACCAGTGCGACATTGTCTTGCTTCATCTCCTGATTGATGTCATCATTGAAGGTCTCTCGATGCCGATCGCCATCAGGAAATGATCAAGAATAGTGTCGGATAGATCGTTTTGGGCTTTGCGGAACCGATTCGTTGAAAATGGACGCCTGCAAGTGCAGCCGTTCTGATTTTTATTGGTGGTCCGGAATGGCCCCGAAGAGATTTGTTAATAAAGCATCCCGAAAACGCAAAAAGTTTCGTTGGAAACTGAATCTCGATCACAATTTCTAATCTTGCTGAGACATTAGGCAAAACATTGACAGTCTGCTGAGCACGGGTGGAGTTTCCTATACACTTGGTGTGGCAGCCGCCCCACCAAGTTTGAGTTTTGCCCCACCATCTTCTTGCCTTGCCCCACCAAGTTTTGCCAGATTTGAAGGATTTTGGCTGTCAAAAGATCTTTATTCACAACAGCAAAGCATTATTATCCAACTTGAAAGTTCACTGGTGTTAAAATTGGCAGTTTTCGACTTAGCTGTGCATGCAGAACAATCAGCCAGCATGACATTTCGCCCCACAAACTTTTTCCGAAAAGCTCCACACATGTTGCTGAGTGACAAATGAACAAAGAACACTGTCCTCAGGCGAAGCCAACCCAAACCGGCAATGAACATCAGGATGATTGCAATTACAGGCGCCCGTTTTCTCAACAATCGGCTCAACATAGCCCAAAGCGATCCACCCGATACCATTCATACGTGATCGGCATCAACAGACATTCCTGATGGCATGTGGTGTACACCGTACACCAAATATATCAATTGTTATTAAGAATTTGCCGGGCCACTTTTATCTGGACCACCCTGTACTGAAAGTTTCAATCGATAGCACCATTATTTTTCGAGCTATCGAAAATATTCGAGGGGATGGGGCACTTGTTGCCATTCAGCCAATGGGAATTATCCCTGGAAGACCCGATGTTACGCTTTTGGTCGATATTGCAGTCTTTGGGATTGTTGATGTTACACTTTTGGTCGATATTGCGGTCTCTAGAGTTGGTGTCATGCTTCGGATCGATGCTACATTCTCTGGGAGAGTTTGTGCTATGTTTCTAGTCGACATTGCAAAGCTGATGTTCTGTTTCTGGTAGAGATTGAAGCCTATGGGAGAGTATGGTGTTATGTTTCTCGTCATTGTTGCAGTCACTGGGAGGGTTGATGTTATGTTTCTGGTTCATAATGCAGTCTTCAGAAGTGTTGGTGCTATTATTATATTCCTCATCTGGTCGAGATTACAGAGTCTGTGAGATAGTATTTCGAGACTGCAACCTTCACATAAGCTTCTGGTTGTAATTGCAGTTCCTAAGGGAATTGGTGTTCTACTTTTGGTGGGTTTTGCAGTTTCCGACAAAACGGAAGCTCGTAGGTAGGTTCCGCCCAGAGCATGTCTTAATATCAGCATTGTGTCGGTAATCAGACATTTTAATACTGGATACCACACGGCTGAACAACACCTCAACTAAACCGACCTTAAATGTTTCGCCGTACCGAGTCCGAGCGGTGAGTGATTTCGTCCGACACATTTTGTGTGTGCAACGATTCAGAGGATCTAACTCCCTGTGTCTTAACTCGGCCCGACTCCTTGTGATGCATAATCACGGCGGTTAGATTACCACGGCCTTGTGCGATGCGACGTGCCCCTTCCCAGGCCAGCGTGTCAGATTGGCCGGTACGTACGTACTAGGTTCCCGGTAACGAGGGCTGATATGCCAGCAGGTCACGAGGTCATAACCCTTATGGCTGTAGAAGGACGGTCGACGCCAGATGCCGGAAGAGGAATGATGCAGCAAGCTAGGTTTGGGGAAGCCTATTTCTGAAGATGTAAATGTGAAAAGATCTAGAGTTCTTATAATTTAGTTGTAGATTTTTAACTTAGCCCTATATAAACATGAATACGAAAATCGGATTAACTCACTCACATTGCCTATATACCGGAAGACAAAAGTCTATGACCGGCAGCTACATAAAGGGTCGAACATAAAAACTTCCGTTTTGATCTTTGCGATAACGTTTGCATTTATGCTGATATTAAAGACAATGTGAATTATTTTAATCAACTTTTAGTCTGTGCAGAATGAACAAGTCCGCAAATAGAACTAACGCTGTCTGAATAGCCCCGCGTAAAATGAAAAATATGTTAGTCATAAAAAATACTTGTAGCAAAAAATCATCATTTCAATTAAAGAAACATATCAGCACGTATAAAATTTGATTCTGAGGAGATCTATAGCAATTAAAATAATACGCGTTTTTTCTTAATATCATATTTTATGGAAAAAGCAATACTGAAGTTTTGTTTGTTTCACTCTTTAGCTCTCATTTTTCATTTTCCAGATACTGGCATGGTCGGTGTTCGCCAGCGGACGGTGCTCCCCGGGTTTACACTAATCCTCTGGGGTGTAGGCAGGTTTTTCACATCGGTCATAGTGGTGCAGGTATATATTTATCATATTTAGTCGTATCGTGTCAGCAACAGGGAACTGGGCAATCATGAGCATCGGTATTTTCAGCGTCTGCTCTGCTGATAGACTGCAGCTTACTTGGGCGATCATCACCGAATCGGGACTTCCTACCAGTTAGTGTAGTGGGAACCACCTAATCGAACATAATTTCCCCTGTTGAACGTGAATTATGTGCTCGCGTTGCTGACTCACGCTCTCATGCTCATAAATCAACATGTATCAAGTCTCCGACCCTGCTATAGTACAAACATGATTGAACATTTGTTTTTTCAATTAGAAACTTCCCGTTATAACATTGTCGCTCACGCAACTGTTGTGACTGTCTTCTGAGATAAGGTGGCTTGTATGTCTGCTAATCCTCACGTATGAAATTCTCAGACAATGTCGAACAACTCAACAGAGCTTCTTGACTAGATAATCCTCCATTGACGCAATATGAAAACCACAAAATCTGACTTGAGCAGCTTCGTACATGATATGCTGCATGAGTCGCTTGTCTGATAATAATTTGGGAAAAGTTGTGGTCGTTTGCTCCTTGCCATGAGGGAACTTGAAACCACACTCTACCCAGCCGACACATCCCGGTGGGGCCCCAGTGGGATTTTGATGGGTAACGTGGGCAAACATGGGCAATGGGCTGCCCAATGTGAGGCCAAGGTGGGGCCCAGGTGGGTAAGTACCCCGGCAAATAGTGGGGCCAATGTGGGTGAGGTCACATAGGACCCACCTGGTTCCCATCTTGGCCCCACGTTGTTATGCTCCGCAGCGCGTGACGAAGTGGGCGCAGAGTCGCAACGCTACCAGTTAGAAGCTTGCCACTAGATGACGTTTTTTTACTGTGCTCTAAATCATCACATGTTTTCACTAAATATTTATTTCGTATCTATTCCAACCCACGTCAAATATATTCGAGTGTAAAATCTTCCTAGTGATGCTGCCATGCTTCACTTATGTCCGACTTTGTTCTTGTTTACTTGTAATTCGTCTTGATCTACCTAAACTTACCACGAAATGTACCATACGGTTGTATAAAGCCTGTCGTCTCTCTATCTGAGTGATTTCAAATTGTTATGGCCGTAGAGTAGGTTGCTCTGCAGCGTTGTAACAATTACAAGATGCAGTATTTTGTGTTTTTCTTTGCAGGCGCGAGGTTTCCCTTTTCTGACCACGTGTCATATTTTGAACGGTCATGATCATTCTGTATGAATACAAATGTGAATTGTGTATAGGACTGTTTCCCACCATCGATATCTGATGCACAGAATTCTCACATATTGCATACGGTCGTGAATAGTGGGTGACGGATTCAGGCACTGCAGCTGCTATGGACGAAATCAATTCGGCTCCATTGTTGTTTTAATGGCCAGGTGTTTCGATGGAGTGGAGGATAGGCGCGGGGGATGTGGCTTGCCGGCGGCGGGTCTGCAAGGGGTAAGGGGTGTTTTGTTTGTTGGAACTAAATGGGCTAGCCCACATGGGCCCCACTATTTTCCGGGGTACTCGCCTACCTGGGTTGTCCACATGGGGCCCACAAGGTTGCCCATCAAAATCCCACTAGGGCCCCACTGGGATGTGACGACTGGGTACGAGTCAATACCCAAAAACAACAACGGCACCCTTTTCCACAAAACGGTCTCCATTTTGTGAGACCGTTTCTTTTAATGGCACCATTGTCGTTTTTAAGTAATGACTCGTCCATATTTTAAAGAGCGTCGTCGTTTTTGAAATAGCAATGCCATTTTTTCAAACTGTCCCCTGTCCAGTACGTCCCTGCCTTTTCTTACCAGCCCACGGCGTCCTGCGCAGCGTTCGAATTAACACTGCCAGAGCGGCTTCACACGCTGTAAACCACTGGGCGATTAGGGAGAGGGAGAGAGGCCTCGTCAAACAGGCCGTATGACGTCACTGGGACGGAAGGCGGCGGCGCCGACTCCCAGCAAGTCGCGACGGAGATGGATTTCAGCTGTGGTGGCTGTCGCCGTACAGCCAGGAACCGTTCACTCATAGTTTCGTACGTACTCAGTGTGTTACGTGCATAGGTTGAAACAAGCTATTTAACAGGCGGAATGATAGGTGACGATTGTCACATAGTTGAAGTCGTGTCAGCTTCGGTGAATGAGGTCAGCATGCAAATTTAGGTCGAAATAATAGAGATATTCGAACCACTGCGCACACATCACCGACAATGTTGTCCTCGATGGAATGATCTTTCGGACTATTGTCCTCAACTTGTGTGTTAGATGTTACACCACGTTTCGGCCAGTGGTCTCTCCGGCCGTCTTCAGGTGGTACTTCTTCATAGGTTCATTGGTGGTACTTCATGGAAACATTGTGTTACATCTCACATACAAGGCGAGGACAATAATCCGAAAGATAATTCCATCGATTCCAACACCTCGTCTCAATCATTCCGCAGAACTGTAATGTTGTCCTCCTTCCAGCTTCCATTGCAATTAACTCTTGTGTAAGTTTTCCATTCTTAATTATCCCGCAAGCCACCGTAATACACATAAACCTAGGCATTCCTAGATATACCTAGGTATTCTTCAAACAAGTCGAGCAAGCTTCGTTTGTTCAGATGAGCTTCACTTGCAACTGACAGGTTCCGCTTTGAGCTAGTACAGGCTGCCTGTTTGCAGCCTGCTTCAACTGGCAGCCTGCTACAAAATTCAACTACAAGCCACGTATATGCATATGAAGCCACCAAGCATGGTGAAAACACCAAGACGAACCTCGCGGGTGTAGCACACGTTACTAACGAGCCATGTCCTGGAGGGAAAAGCTCAGCGCCGACAAAATAACAGTTATATAGCCGATTCCTCTCGGCGAGCAGTAATCTTTCGTTCAATCTTAACGATCATGCAACCTGTACAGGATTAACTGTGGCTCAGACGAGGATGGACCAAAGCAACGAGCCCGTGGCCTTGGGGGCCAGCGATTAAATTACGTACTCGATTTGGAATGCATCCCCGAATGTTGCCTTGCCACGAACGGCAACTCAACGCGGGCCATGGGAAGGTGGGGACAAAACACATACCGTAACATGGGAACATCTCTTACTCTGTTGAAATTGGTAATATGCAAACGATGATGTGTGCGTTTGTAACGCTTTGTCTCTTATGACTGTTATAATTATACGAAATCGGCGACAGTAGCAACGCTTAGAGAAACCGGCCAGCATCAGGTGAAAAATGTATTTTACGAAAACGACCAATGTAACCGTCTGAATCCTAACACGACAGATCACTCCGGACCTGTTCAATACACCAACAGTATGCCACTGTTCATACACAGCGACACGCCAGCTCTCCTCCACGGGGAGGCAGCAAGTTAGGGCACTGCAGTCACGTTGGTAATCCTGTTATTTAGTCCGACCCTCGCCAGACTGGTCAGGTCAGGACCACTCAGATTGGTCAGGACCTCGCCAGACTGGTCCGACCCTCATCAGACTGGTCTGACCCTTTCCAGACTGGTCCGACCCTCACCAGACTGGTCTGACCCTCACCAGACTGGTCTGACCCTCACCCGACTGGTCCGACCCTCACCAGACTGGTCTGACCCTCACCCGACTCTCCTGGCCCAATAATTCCAATCCGCCGTGTGGGACTGCCCACTGCCAAGCCACTACGGAGAAGCGGCAGCAGCGGCGGTCATTCGACACGGCTGGCTGGGCACCTGCTGCCTACCGGCTCAACCCGCCCGCCCACTGGCCGGAATGAACAGCCAACAGAACAGCGCGGACCTACCGCCGGCACCAGGCGGCCCGGCCAATTGGCAGTCGCCAGTGCCGGTATTGAGACCGGTGTCATCTAGCACGCCACTCCTGTGGTGAGGCGACCACAGGGGACGACACCCAGAGGCCTGACCGAGGCCACCCGAGCGGGCACACCTCCACGAGTCTCCGAGCCGCGTCGCCACATCGCGACGGCCTCAACATCACGCTCCTTGGAATACTGCTGCCTCCGTGTGAGCTTGTGATGACCCCGACAAGCCACCCGCCGCCACTGGTAGGTCACCCGCTCCGCCGCCCCCCCCCCCCCTCACGCACTCTCCACGCCGAACTTGACCTGGACGTTTCCTGTTTTCGCCGTGAAGTTGAACTGGCAGCTGAGACGGTCGGTGGTGGGCGTGACGGCGGCCGGCGAGCGGATCAGGTAGGCCGCCTGGCGGGCGTACCGGTCCCAGAGGAGCTGCTGGCCGGGCCGCGCCGGCTGCAGCGGGCCAGAGGTGACCCGGTGCTCCCCGGCCGGGTCGAGCACCCAGTCGACCCACAGCGCCACGCCGTTACAGGAGCCGGCGCTGAGGGGAGACGGACAGACAGACACACACACAGGGGGGAGGGTCAGAGACGGCGGGAGGGGTTTAAGTAGGCTCAGGCGGCATTAGCGTACCGTTTTTTACGTCGCTGCCATTACGGCTACCATCTTCATCGAACGTGAAGTAACAATTTACTTTAAGTAATGGTAATAAGTTAACAAAAATCAAGAATCAAGAAGATTGTGGTCTCAAAAGGTAGACGTCTTGGTCTACGGCAGGGGTTCCCAACCGGGGGGGGGGGGGGGGGGGGGGGGTAATACCCCCTAGGGGGAAGAAGAGGACTGCAAGGGGGAATGGCTGGCTTCTCAGATTAATCTTTGGAATCTGTTAACAACAGGTGGTAATGAATTAAATTGCCATTTAAATATTTGAATATGGAAACCTGTTTCATTTTAATCCAATCAGAAACACGTTAGGTAATGGCATAACCCAATTAATGGCAAATAACTCGTTAAATCTTGTTTATATATTGTATTATGTACGTCTTAGTGTTGATGCACTGTTATAAGCAATCACTTATCCAGGACAGCGTTTGAGGGAGGTTTGACACTAACTCACGGCTCACACAATTGCCAACACCCCCCCCCCCCCAAAAAAAAAAAAAACAAGAGCCTGGAGCCGCCTTTTCTGATCGTTTTTTGTGCGGCAAAAGATGAGTTATGGTGTGGGATCTTATTCAGTTGAGGGAGCCTGAGTACCTTCAACTAGGAAGAGGCAGTGTGCCAAGTCCTTAATTTGGGCGAAATATCGGGTCAAAATCGAAGAAGAAATAGGTGCTTTATGGATTCCGATGGCATTTTATGCAACTTTCCCATCTGGGCCTATCAACTTCTTTGGAGCAGCTATCCCCTGGACATATTTTTTTTTATAACATTGTTATAGAAAACAATGATTAAAATATATCCAGTGGATAGCTTCTCAAAAAAGGCCCAGATGAGAAAAGTTGCATAAAATGCCACCAGAATACATAAAAACACCTAATTCTTCTTTGATTTTGACCCAATATATCGCCCAAATTAAGGACTTGGCACACTGCCTCTTCCAAGTTGAAGGTACTCAACCTCCCTTAACTGAATAAGATCCCACACCCTAGCAGATATAAAGCTGCCGATTTTACAACCTAAACGCAAAAAGCCATTACAGCACTATTACCGCCTCCCATTTTCTGCGCCTGAGTGTACTCCTCTGTTAGAAATATGTGTAGTCTAAGGCCCGGTCCTCACCGAGCGAAAAATAAACGTAACGTAGAGCAAACGTAGACAAAAGGTAAGGCTTGCAGAATTGAGCAAGCCACAAACAGCCACAAACAACACAAGCAGGTCACGACGAGATATCGATAAAACGTTGAAGGCAAGCTAAGAAGATGAAAATTGTTCATTGCGTAAAACGTTGCAATGAAAACTTAATAAAGGAATTGTGTGTTTACGTTTCCTTTACGTTACGTTTACTTTTCGCTCAGTGACGACCGAGCCTTAGTGTTTTTCGGCGTATAGTTTTTAGATAATACACCCGACACATGTATTGCACAACAAAACTCAAATGAAGAGTGCACCACGCAACCGCGCTTTTACCCATTGCAGTCAAACAGATTGTCTCCTAAAATACACAGTACATTTTGTTCAAATCTCGACACAAAAGGCGCATTATTTTTTACGGAAAGTAACTAAATTCTAAGACGCTCGGGCTGTTTGTGGGTGGCTACAAAAAGCCGCCTCTGAGGCAGAATCTGCGTCCACAGGAAGGAATATGGCAAATTGTGAAGTTAAGGTGATGCACAGATAGAATTGGGGGGGGGGGGGCGGGGGGGGG
>JARFNZ010133105.1:0-11084 GCA_031763405.1 Balanus nubilus
GTCGGCGCTCGGCGGTCGGTGCTCGGCGGTCGGCGGTCGGCGGTCGGCGGTCGGCGGTCGGCGGTCGGTGGTCGGCGGTCGGTGGTCGGGGGTCGGCGGTCGGCGGTCGCTGGTGAGGTGTGAGTGTGACAACCTCAACCCGTGTTGACAGGGGAGCCAGTTTCCGGTTACACTACTGTCGGTGGAGCCACACCGCCGCCGCGTGGGCGAGAAATGGGACACCGCTGAGTCGCAGTTGCGTTGGGGTCCGCGGGTGCCCTGTGGCTTTGTGTGACGCTGTGTGACGCTGTGTGACACGCGTGACGTAGTTTGACGGATGGTGACGGTTGACGCTGAGCGACGCTCGGATGACGTTGAATGACACTTCGTGACGCGGAGTGTCATCCTCAGTCTTGTCAAAAATTGTGACACTCATGACAATATTAATGCAACAGAAGACGTTCTCAGTGACGATAATTCACATGACCAGTGCCGACTGCAGGCCACCATCGCGCTGGGTGCTTAGATCGCAATACTGATTCGAGCAAATAACAGACACCGCAATGCCTAATCTGTTTCATGGCTCATTGCATGAGTCATTCACGTGATACGCTGAATATTAATGTCCTATTGGACGGCCTTCGGGGGTCAACGGTTACTTACTTGAATCGTAGTGCCTGATACCCTCAACGATAGCGTGCGAGCATTTTCTGCGATATACAAAACGTTTTGGAGCTTTGTTTGCAGATTGAAGGTTATCGCCAAACCATATGATTTAATCTTGGTCTCTTTTTTCACCGTCAATATGTGAATGAACGTTTTGATTTACAACGGTAATTGATGCAGTTATCGATAGCCATTAACATTTGTTCGTGTACTTGTGTCTAATGCGATTAAATCATTCAAAACCAGGCACAAAACGGGAAAACGTTTGTGTGCTAATTGCTCTATCAACGATTAATTTTATGACGAATTGTTTTGCGAGGTTGAGTTAATTATCTTATTTCATCATTATTATTGACCAGTACGGAAATGTTTGAACTGTCCAGTTTTTTTTTTGTCTTTTGAGCTGCATATGTTGCAATATTTTAAATGTATACATTTTTACCGAGATGTTAACTTCGCTTCCATCTTAAACACAGCTTGTCATGTAATTTGTCCTTTAAAGCAGCAGCTCCATGTTTATTTTTTTAGGAAATCGCAATTTACAACCCTGACATATCATAGGTGTCGAATCACGATATCATTTGCATCCCTTTCAACATTCTGACTTACCCATTATGGGTGCATTATTTGCAACGAAACATCCCCTTTGCCAAGCCCTGCCTATGAGTCATGTCTGTTTATGTATGCACACTGCGTGTCTGTCTTGCATGTTTACCGGGACAACCCCCTGAACCCCCTGGTCAACTCATCTGCTTGCGGCGACATTGATCATCAGCTAATTAAACAAGCAAACATTTACGCCTGCGACCCCTTCCGTCGCTTTGTCTAAGCTCTGTCAGTCAGCCGCGAGCGGCAGTGTTTGTTACATCTGGGGGTTTGAGACCCCGCAAATGACTCGTGTCGGCGGCATAGATAGTAAGATAGCGAGCAACGATTGATGATGCACTGCTCCGCTTCGATCAATTGACAAATTGATAAGGCGCGGGAGTAATACAATGGATCCAGTGACCTCTATACTTGCTAGGGTTTCCTTGCTGTGGATAAACTGTATATAGGTACTGGTAGACGGTACGTCAGATATACATATACTAACCGTCGCTGCAGAGCAGAGCGAGATTGATATCGCATCAATCACAAAGCCAACATAAGAAGGTCGTATCAATTACAGTGGTGATCAATGAACAAGGCGACCTTTGTTGGATTATGATCCGTTTTTAATGCCCTTAGCTGCAAATTAGTTTGAAAGTGCCTCTATCCGGGTGATAGAGTGATCAACGAATCATGACATCAAGCCGCGCAGTTGGCTGCTTACAACGGCAGCAGCGTACCAGTGCCGATTCTGCCATCTTAATCGTGATAGCATCACGCTGCTCAGCTTTTCACGCTTCACCGATCACGAATCAAAGACACGAGTCGCCCTTTTCTTCCCAGCCTTTCAATTTCAATCACGAATCAGGGAGCTAAATAACGCTCTGTTCAGCTGCAATCCTATCTCGGCGCCTGTGAAAGGCACCAGACAGGGCCGGGCGATGAACGCCAGGTAATCTTCGCTCTCCTCGAGACTCTTGATCACTCTATATTCACCGCTGCAAAACGCTACCGGTGCGGTGCTGACGGGGCGATTTCTGCGCACGATTTGCCGCTTGGCCACAAACGCGGCGCAGCGGCGCGGCGACGTGATTCCTGGCGCGGCGATATCGCGGCGCGCGACGCGCCTGCAGCGTCGTAATTGTATAATTCGGCTAATTACAGCGTTGGTCTAGCGCTTGACTTACGGCGGCGCCATTGTGGTCCTCTGTGCGGTGGCTCTCCACAGCCGCCGCCGCCGCCGCCGCCGCGCCGCCGCCACTGCATGCCAAGTGGACGGCGGTGGGTCACGGTGCCCGGTCAAGGTCACTCCAAGGTCACGCGGTAAGGTCGGAGAGAGGGGAAGGTCGCCAGGCTGCGATGTGGCAGAATGAATCGAAGATGGTCCCTTTGTTTTGGCACGCGTTAAGTCTAGTAGTGTTCATGATTTTAGGTTAACAATTTAACAGCCAGTTTTACATTTGCAATCCTGTCAGCTCCACCCGTAAATCCTGATAGAAATGTAGTAACTTTTACATTTAAAGAAGAGTTATGAAGTGTAAAATGATTAAGCCCTAAAAGTCCGGCACCTGCCACGCAAAGCCCCATTTAACCTTAATCCAGATCCAATTTGGTGGTTGGGCGGCGCCATGAATTCTCGCATTACGCCCGAACAAAGCCCGTTGCAGCAGCACTTCTTCTGACGAAGTGTCGCCCCAGGTGGTGGCGTGACGTCAAATGACGCCATTAGCGGCACTTCGGACGCGCGGTCGGTCAGCGCGACGAGAGTGACGCGGCCGCGGCACTCGCGGCGCCGCCGTTCGCGCTGGGAGTGCCGCCGCTGCTCCGTTACGCCGCGCGTCTCAGCGTTCTCGTCGCATCGCCAAGTACCTCCATCAGTGCGTTGCGCCGGGAATCGGCGCATTCGCGGCGTTTTCGTCATGCCTCGGCGCGTTCGTCACCCGTGTTCAGTTGGTTCCTCTCGCCCGGCGGTGTGGCATAATTAATTAGCGGCTGTGTAATGGGCGTCGGTGGAATGTTGGTCCGGTCCGAGTGGGCGCTGGTCCTGAGCCGTACACCGCTAACCGCAGGCAGCGGTACGCACAGGCCTGGTCTCCGAGACGGAATTCCAAATATGGTCCGCTGGTGTCCGCATCCGTCATGGCTAGCTGGAGGATTTGGTGTAGATTGAGAGAGGGATAAGGCGAAGTCGGTGGGGAGTAACGTTTGAATCGACTCAGTACACACAGAGGAACCGGTCCCATATTAGAATGAGAGAAGTAAATTGACCAATGCCCGGGTGACGTCAGAAAACACACTGGCCTAATCGTTTGTGTTCCGTAATAATGGTTCATATTCTGAGTGTATCCAAACATTGGAATCCTTCTGGCGATCCAACCAACTATTCACTCGTCATTTTACTATTTTACGGAATCCATCGTCTGCCTAAGAGAATGAGATGCAACTGGCAGTGCCGTTGTCATGTCAATATCTTTACATCCGTAGTGCAGCTTTGAACTTAGTGACCAGGGAGCGGAATGAAAGGACAGACAACGCTGCAAGCATGGCTCCACACGATTCATTTGGAAAGGTCACTGTCGGAGTCTGGAGTCGGCAGAGCGCACCATTTACAATGCACCGCTGTCGGGTGAGCGTGTTTATAATGGGCGCAGACCGCACCCAGTGACGTCCGCAGAGGGACGCTATGACGTGCGCCACAATAGCCGCTGCGTGACGAGCTGCAAATGACGCCCGCCGACATTAATGCGCCGCAAATGCAGCGGCGGGCCCCCGGTGGAAGATGATACATGTCGCTCGAGGTGGAGAGCCTCGGTGAAGGCGTTTGGGGGTTGATGCAGACTTTGGCTGACGCGGCGGCAGCAGACAGTAGAGGTGAACAGATCTCCAACACGATTACAGTAAATTAAGAATCTGAGACATCTGAACCTTAGGTGTTTGCTTTTCAGAACTTCTGAAGACCACTTGTTAGTGGATTTATTGGTTTGCGATTCTCAGCGATGTGTTTTGCATGAGGTGATTTAAAAAGTTTCCGTTGGCGTAGAGCAATTTAGTTTACTTGTACATATGATAGCGAATACCTTTTTATCAGATTCAATATATAGAGTAGCTCTGAGCCCGAATGAAATATATCTTTAATTTATCTTGAATCTTACCATCCGCCAAACAGCGTATCTCTTTCACGATGTATTTCGTTGAGCGTTTCAGAAGTTCAAAAGTTGGTTAGGTTTATCATTTGTCTTAGAGCGAAGTCATGTAAGCGTAACATGCAAACAGATTGATTTAGCATTAATGCGCCAACCCCGATGCTTAATTGTTTTTACCCATGTATCTCAGGCTTTGTCTGATACATATTCAAACGAGCTCATGAATAAATCATCCATATTAGGCACGTACAACACTGGTAAACGTGTGAGCGAAATCATCTCCATAAGAAATGATGGCATATTTATATTCCGAGTGTTATCAAGAAATTGTAACTGCATCTTCGTGATAACACGTACACAAAAATTAAATAAATTTGATAATTTCGTGACATTTAGATAGCAGCTCATAATAGACCATATACCATTTAGTTTTGTAGTGCTTTGAAGTTTTAAATAATTTATGTTTATCATTTAAAAGAATTCGGTAATGCAATGTGACGTTGAAGTCTGTTCATACCAGCTAACTACATGATTACTTTTTTCTCATTGAAAAACGTAGCCCATGGGTTTTGCCTTAGTTTAACCCTTCTCCGCCTCCTAATCTACATGACATAGCCACCTAGCTTCACTGGCGTGCTGGCTGTCCATAAACGACACAAGTGGCTATGAGGGAGCTTCTGGAGATCTCCATCGCTAGTGGACATTTTACTGCTGATGCTATCACCTCATTGCACCATTGTGAATTAAAGAAGCACCCCCGGTCGCCGAACACCCATCGTTAGTACCATCATATATCGGCGGTAAAATACGACGTCTCGGAGCGGCCCGTGTACCGAGTTGGCCCCGAGTCTCGGACAGACGGCGCCGGTCTCCCCGGGAGCCGCTGCCGCCGACCGGTCCGGCCAATAATTGGGCTGCGATATGATTAGTCCCCCGCTGCTGGGTCGCTCCGGTAACGTACAGCTTTATTACGGCCAGCGACGGCCGCTGATGCATGGCAGGCCGGCACGGCCGCCCGCCGGGACAGATACAGCCTCGGGCGGACTGGGACCAACAGCAGGGAGACACGGCTCGTTGAAAAAGGGCAGGGGGTAGGGGAACAGACAGGAGCGGATACAAAGGTTTGTCAGAGATAGCCGGTAATCTAAGCAAAGGGATACGGACAGAGCACATTGCAGAGTACATACAGGTTCATTGGAAATCACGACACCGTTTTCATGCCGGTATTCCCGTGTATCATCACGAATGTCCATTCCTCCAATCTCACGAATTCCATGTTTACATGTTCTTATAGGCGTATATTATGCACGTTTTCTTGATATCTCTTGTAAGTCAACTTCGTTTTACGGTGACTGAATGAGTTCACCAAACTACCAACTCAAAGCAAGGTCACGAGACGGTCTTTATCTCTGCCACTCCATCGCTTCTCCCAGTGGGATCTGATTCCCATGACGATGTACAAATAAATGGGGCCAGTCACCCCCGCCCGTCTCTCTCCCTTCCCTTCCCCCCTCCCCCCCCCTCCCCCCCCCCGGCCCCCGTAGTGACGGTCACGTGCCAGCACTCGGAGCCTCCTCGAGTCCTGCCCCCACAATTACTGCCTGCTCCCGACCACGGACGGTAATTGCTGCCTGGCGCGGACCCCATGTGGACGCACGGCGCCTCGTCCCCGTACCCAGTCGTACCCTGCCATAATGACACTGTAATTTGCAATTGGTAGCGCTTGACATGCACGCCCAGGCGGCGTGCTGGTATTTTGAAGATGAAGTGGTGGTAAATCGGCCCGTTGACTTTGTCGGCTGCTGTGTGAACCGTGGGGGGAGAGGGAGATCTAGCTTATAAGGTGCCATGAAATTATGCAGCATAGATATTTTTGCATAGGAATATGCTCATTTGCCGTTGGGATAAGGTTATCTTAATATTAAGCGTGAGAAACAAGACGCTGTTAGTGTATATGTGGCGGTTGTTTTGATCAATGGTCGTTTACGTTTGCACGAGCTTAATCTGGCTGTGGCCTTGCTGCTTTCTTTCGTTGATGTTCCCTGTGACCGCGATTCATGTCAGTACCCAGTATGTATAGTTGATATAGAAATCATCTGAAGTACCAAAGCGAGACGTTGCAGCATGTAAAAAGAGGACGACATTTGCAAAAATAATATTCTCAAGATTATGAAGTTTAGTTGAGACATAAACCTCTACATGTATCAATATGTAGACCTCTATATTGATATATAATGGTCTGTGGTTTAGGTTCTCAAATTTAGTAGCATAAACAAATCCATTCCTATCCAAATCAATCTCAAAACGTCGGACATGAGACGAATCCCAGGTAGGCGTGTCGTAGGAGCGCTTTTCGATTTGTCGGTTATTCGTCGAGCTGCCGATACCATCTCGACGCTCACGAACGAGCCCGCCTACCAATTACCGCGAACCGTTCCCGCCGCTCCGCCAATCAGAAGGCGACACTCTGTCGCCGCGAACGCCGTGCGATCACCGCCGCCTCCGCTGCTGCGGGTTTATCCGCGGTTGACGGCTGTTCGCGCGTGCGCAACCAACCTATCGCCATCGAGGAGAGGTGCTGTCAGCCGCGGTTGCGTTCGCAGCCAGCAGCGTTTGAAGGTTGTTGTGTTGATAATCAACTCAGAAGCAGACACCATCGGTGATGGATATGAAACAGACCGAGCCTTGTCAGCGTGGCCACCCGTGATCAACAAGGCAAGGTGGTTGATAGATCAACCACGAGCTGGTGTCAACAGATGTTTGTTTTAAACTGCAGGGGACTGGGGATAGGTGTGTCCTGGCGTGCAATATTGCTCTCTGGGGACCGAAGGTAATGCATACAGGGGTTGTTGTTAGCTGGTTTATATTCGGGGGTGACCAGGCGCCCCGTTGTGGGCGAAACAGGTCCATAAAGTCAGTAGCGTGTGTTGCATGATGGTAGCCGCTGAAGTAGGCGGCGGCAGAATAAGTGTGGGTAGATTGACAGCGTTTTACAGCGGCGGATCAACGGATCCACGGATATACCTTAGGTGCTTATTGATATGAATCTGGTCTGGGATTCATGGTCATGAAAACGGAAGTCCGACTGAATTTGCCATGGCTTCAACGGATTTAACTTTTCATGTTTGTTTGCCATAAATAATTTTGGGCCGACTTATTATTCTTCAACTTCTTAAATTGGAAACATAACTGCATGCAGCCTGTTCCGTGTGCGCTTCGGAGAATGTTCGCGAATAAGGACCACAGGGGCGCCGGTGCTGGTTTGCCATTTGCTCGCCGCACCGTTCACGACCCCTTCGCTTAGTCATGACATTCCTAAATCAGTCATCGCATTCCGACAGACCACAACCCTACAGCTAATGGCTCTCCAAGCCCACCGCTAATCGACGCTGATAAGCAGAGGTGTCTTCAATGCCCGACTAATGCCTCCTTGGCCCAATGCCGAGTGTATGTAGGTAATTGGGTTACACTTGGCACTGGTGGACCCTTCCGACGCAGGTGAAAAGATTATCGTTATGCCCTTGTTCGCGATGCGTCGACTTGGGTGAGTTTGCACTCCCACACTGCATGAGTCTTACGTAACGGTGAGTCGGTTTCAGCCACTGAGCGTGGTCGAGGGTGGGACTACCGTGTGGTTGGCTTCTTCCCTTCACTGTTCGAAGGCAGTGTAGCTAGTCATTGTGCTGATCTGGGCTGCTGAGATCAGGTCGACCGCCACTTGAGAGCTCACATGCCAAACCAGGGCCAGCCCCAGTCGAGCTGGCATGTGTCAGGTATGTGCCTGCAGCAGCAGCATATACCGCTGTCCCGCTGCCAAATATGTGCGGCTCAGTGATCACCCTTCCGTTATACTCCCTGATGAAAACAATGTACTGATGCACAGAATGTCACCAGTACTGGAAGTTCAAATTTTTGCCGGGCGGAATGGCAGAGCGGTTTTTTCCACGAATAACAGATTTAAAATATGTGGCCGTTTTCCGCTCAACGTGCACTGCAAGTGCTTTGGTATAGCCGAGTGGAGCAATGTGCCCCTGAAACCTCAAACGACGGCATTTTAACAGCTGTTGACTGAGATCTTGTAAATGCTATGGAGGCTTTTATCTTCGAAACGCTTACATGTCTCTGTATCTGCTTTGGCGAATGTTTTGGCATCGTCTTTATCAATGATTTGCTGACAGCTGACATAGTTGCACTCTGCTGCAGATATGCTGATGTCGTTCCGGATCGTTTGCAATCTGCATATATTACACGCATTTATGCATGAAGACGGCGGCTGGCAGTGCCGTACTCGGTGACCTAGGGCTCCTAATGGTCGCCCCTGCTTATCGCTAAATAGCAAAGTAGTACTCTCAACACAAAGGGCCGGCCCAGATGTCGATCCTAATCAACTATATTGGCAATATTTAATACTAATGCGAATAAAAGCAATAACGAAAAATACTAATTTCGCCGCCTAGTTTCACAGGAAATGCACGGATGAAACCATAAACATTAAATAATCTAAATATCGTTTTAGATCTCTAATGTTTTTTTTATGACAGAGGTGGTTATCTGGTGGCCGACGAAATGTCCAGTGCCCGGATACCCTGATGTCGTGACCGTACCCGGTGACTCAGCCCCGCCAGTGCTGAGAGGAGATCGGCTAACGGCCTTAAGGGACATGCCAGTCAGCATCGGCTTCAACGGCGCGTCACACACACACAGGCACACATTCACTCGCTCACAGAGCCCAGTGTCGTGGTGTATCGACCGGCTCTGGCCTCTGCCGTGATTTGGTCGGCTTTGACCGGCTCTGGCCTCTGCCGTGACTTGGTCGGCTCTGACCGGCTCTGACCTCTGCCATGATTTGGTCGGCTTTGACCGGCTCTGGCCTCTGCCGTGACTTGGTCGGCTCTGACCGGCTCTGACCTCTGCCGTGACTTGGTCGGCTCTGACCGGCTCTGACTTCTGCTGTGACTTGGCCGACTCTGACCGGCTCTGACCGGCTCTGACCTCTGCTGTGACTTGGCCGACTCTGACCGGCTCTGACATCTGCCGTGACTTGGCCGTCTCTGAACTCACTGGTGACCACGGTGATGCTCCCGATCATCATCACTGTCAACTATTACCACCATTTACCGTGTGATCCGCGCTCACGTTGCCGGCTGCATACAGCATGATACCATCAAACATGGGAGAAAGAAGTTGCTTTCCATCTAGCCTGCAGCGTTTGTTCTTATTTGGCTGCGATCAAGCACACTTAAAATGGTAAGGAATCCGATTCAATCTGCAACTTTAGCTCATTTATACACAAATCTGTTGAGAAACGTTGTCGCTGGCGCCACGGTCCGCCTTATTTGACGTCACATCTATTTTGGGTTCTGAGTGACGTCATGCACACAGACAACTGATCAGACGCGACCCTCGCTCCTTGAATCCCAGCTCTCGGTCACAGACCGCTCATTGTTAACACTCATGTGCTCTAATGTGTGGGTGTCGCGACGGGCTGGAAAACCCAGCGGATGGAAAGCTTTGCCTCGTAGGCATCTATGGAGCTTTTTCGACGAAGATTGTGCTTGTTTGGCGTCGAGACATTTGATGGGATCTGAATTTGGCAAGACTGAAATAAATTGAATGAATGCGATTAGAATGAATATGTGGTCACACAACATAACGACTATCACAGCCTGAGAGATTACTGAATCGATGGATAGGCACGTTCAAAGCCAAAGGCTGTTTATGAAGGGGTGCACTGTTTAGCTGCTATGTTCATCCTCAGACGGTAAAAGTAGGAAGCTGCAGTGCATTTTGCATACCTAAACGTTAAATAACGATGAAGGTCCATGGTTTGGACTTTGGATACTTGTAAATATAGCCGCAAATCTATGAGGGCTGCGTTTGGAGGCAACAGTTACATCAGGTTAAACTCCTTACTCCGTTATTACGTCGAATGGCTGGTTCTGCGGTGTTCCGCTAAGTCTGATTTATGACCTCGGTCCCGTCCGAGTGATCACCACTGGCTGCAGAAGGGTCCATCATTTATCACGTTAAACATAGTGCCACTCGCGCATTGACGTGTTATCTCGTGCCTTTACCATCACCACATGCTGCATGGCATTGCTCGCCAAGTGTGAGAGAATCACCAGGCTCCCGAGACGGCCTGTGTTCAAGTGACCGAAATGGTCATCACGAAGTCATGAAGTCATCGCGCAATGCACAATTGACCTGCTGTTCATTTCTAATGTGCTCCATTAACGAAACAGAGCTGTAATATTATGTGCAGGGTGCTGTCGGTTGAAGTTCATTTCGAGTCGGTTCCGTCGTGCTGCGGAGTGCGGGTGCCTGCATGCGTTGTCTCTACGACCGGAAGAGAAGTGGAGCATTCGATTTTTGTTCAGTGAAACACTTGAGAGGTGAGATGTGTAGGTCGTCAATCGCCGTGGGACTCTGACCTTTGACCCTCCTCTGACGGCAATGGCCCGGCAGGATGGCGCATCAGCCGTAACTGATCCATATATTTGTAAACAGAAACGCCGAATTTACGGTGATAGGTGCCGTTTGCTCTGCTGGCGATACTTTAGGGCGTTGATCGTCGGATATCGACCCGCCACCAAATCGTGTATTATTGATTTGGGATGTTTTCTACCTCCCACCTCCCATATTCTAGCCCAATGACGTACCTCCCTCCTCCCTCCTCCCTCCTCCCTCCTCCCTCCTCCCTCCTCCCTC
>JARFNZ010133116.1:0-11083 GCA_031763405.1 Balanus nubilus
CAAAAAACCACTGCAAGTGATGTTTCAACATCATGCGCGTTCAGAAAACATCAGTTATCCATGGTTCTCTTCCATCGTCAAAGGTCATACACTCCCTTTAAATAAGGCAATTTCACTTATCGTTTGTGAGCATCCGTTTAAGATTCCGATAACTGATTGTTCGTAGTCACATTTAAATGTAGTGCGAGGAGTGCATATTGTGTTGCACATGTTGTAAGATGTGTGAAAGCAACAGAGTAACATGGTTGCTAATGCTGCTCTTGTGAAAGTTGTTTCTCGAAAAATAAATTTCGCGCAGGTAAAACCATTTTAACATCCGAAGAAATAATATTCCATGTCACGCTTTGCTTCTTATGTACTGATGTGTGGTGCATATCGATGTGCTTCTGTTTTCAAGCCTGCTTTAGTTCAGGCAGGCCTCCTACATAGTAAGGTGACGACTCTTGCATTTTGACTAAGTTGCGAATTAGGAATGCTCGTGCCTCCGGGATGGCACTATTTTTGTCGCTTGAACAAATAAAAAATTGACATTTTGTTGATTCGACCGGTGCAGTGTCTGCTATTCGTTTATGACCATGCCACTTCAGCTTTCGGGGCCCTCGACCAATTATTTGTGAGGATACTTGCACATTGAGGCGTGGTCAATGTTTGTCACGTCTGCATGTGATGGACACCACTGGGCAGGGCTGCGGAGTCGGCAAAACGTCATAGACTCCAACACCGACTCCGACTCTGGCCGGAAGAAAATCGACTCCGGCTCCGACTCCGACTCCACTCCGGCTCCGGCATATATAGGTTCCTTAACTGCGTGTTGGAGAAGAATATCTACGGTGTCAGTCATTTTTCCATTTGTTTTCTTTCCAACAGTGCTTACAGGTTCGCCGCTTCAGCACGGACGCAGCTTGTTAGCCGCGAATCCAGTCACGTTTCACTAGAGCGCAGTCGACAAAACACGCGAAACGGGCAGCGAGCGGCGAACGCTGCTAGCCGCCAGTCCAGCGTGTCTTCGCTGTAACTTTTACACCCCCCCCCCCCCCCGTCTTGGCATGGTCGTTACTTTGTCTTGAGGTAAAAGTTTAAACAAGTTTGTAGCAGATCATCATGATGTGAGTTTAAACTTATTGATGAAACGAACATGATATCGTTAAAAATATTACCCTATCCTTGGTCAAGCGTAATCGGAATTTAACGATAGATGATTTAATTATGCCATGGATAACATGAAACCTATGGTATTATACCATCAATGAGTTATGACTATGTTTATGTTCTATTTTCCACTTATTTTACTTCGGAAAGGGTCTTAAGTTGGCATCTCCAGGTCGGCGAATATTCCACCGACCAAAGTAGTCGCCAGCTGCGCGAGAAGTCAATCGCGACTCCGACCCGGAGTCGAACGGACGATTTTAGCGACTCCGACTCCGACTCCAACACGGACTCCGGCCCAAACTGCCGCCTCCGACTGTTTCCTACTCTGGCTTTGACTCCGACTCCACAGCCCTGCCCCTGGGTCGATATACGATATTTTCGCCCCATTATCTCCGCTTCCGAGCGCAAGATGCGCACTTCGCTGCGTCACTGCCGACCGCTCAAGTCGCGCAGTTTAAGATTGGCGGTAGCGTGGCGAATAACTCAAAATGCCTACTGAAACTTCTATACAGAATCATTTTTTTACTACTTTCTCCTTTTGGGACGAATGTGTCGTGATGCTTCCGTGTTCATCATCACTTATATATTTAAAAAACTTCACTCCATTGTCTCTGTAAGATTACTCTACGACAGTCGGATATTATCCAAAAAGTATACTGACGCCGCGGAGTTTCCACAACACAGCTTACTGTCAGGTATCGTGCGTATTCGGTTGCAATTTTACTTCCTTGTTTCCCTGTGAGTTGTTGAATATGATGACATTCCACTGCAGCCTCATTTTCAAGGATTTTCGGTAAAAGGATCCTATGTAAGTTGCAGGTCATGCTGCATGGGGAGTCGGTTTGTGGTCCGATATGGGGGTAAGTTTGCAATCGGTTGCTTTGCGGAAGCAGGTGATTGATTTGCGTGCGTTACGACATGGATCTACATAGAAAAAAGACCTTAAATTTTATTCATGATATGTCAATCATGATACGGGACATGTCTTTACCAGTGTATTATTTTACGTCTTCATAACAGGGTAGGATCCGGGAAACGTTGAGTGTGGCCCGTTAGGATATCGATGCACAAGCTGAATTCATTTAAACGTAAATCTGAAAATGTTCGTGGCTTTGCAGGTAGTCAACTTCTACAGTGAATGTTAACAAAAGTTTGGTCGGGCAAAATATAAGGGGGAACCGTTTTAAGTACCTTGACGAACGTTGTTTCCTTTAACCAGTAGACATAATAACGTCACGTTTTCTGTTCATAGGTATACCGGGGTTCCAATTAAATCCACACAGTTTTTAAGGGTGATTTATCCCTAGACAGCTTCGTAGCGTGTCACTTATTTTTGTCTTACACTCTTGCTAGGTTCAATAAAAATGAATGCAAAGTTTCGAGTCGCTCCTCTTCAAGGTGTCAGCACGGGAGACCAAAGAGCCAACCTGCTACCAAACATTTCAAGCAGAACGGGCTGCAATGAAGACCGTTGTTTCGGCACATGACGGAACCGTCTGCGACATCGATGCGCGCTTCGACGATGATGCAGCTGCCGATTCCCAAGAAGACCCTCCTGCATATGAAGCTCTCATGCATCTCTCAGACGCTTCCTTCGGCATCGAGAGTAACAAGGGGGCGTCATGCCCTCTCACTTGGTCATACAAGCTCAAGGACTAGTGCCAAAGTCTAACTGGTAGGGTTGAAATAACTTGATGAAGCTCTGGAATGATCAGGTTACCGGAAGGCACTAGTACATCTTCAGGCAGGGCTATGACTTTCCCCACAGGGCCGACAGCGTGCAGGAGTTGTGTAACGATACCTGCCCTGAGTCCTGACAAAACGAAGTTTAGCCCTTCTCCACTCAAGGCTCTAAGTCGCTCAACTTCCATACCTTCAGCGTTTGTGAGGTTGATGGTCACAAGCAGCATCACACTGTGACAACGGTCTGCGGTGTGGTCTTATGGAGGCGCTGATGAACATCAAGGGTACACGCTGCAGAAGGTCAGCTGCGGGTTCAGGAACTGATCTTAGTGGCTTATCGACATCGAGGTCGATTTCTTTGCAGTGGATATTGAAAGGAGGTGTATGTTAGAGATGTGTGCCAAGTACCCCGGACAACTCTGGAAAAATAAAGTTGTTATGACATTTTCGTTAGCTTTTGTTTTATTGCGCGGAGTTGACTGAAATAACACGTTGTACGGATGTAGAATGCAGAAGGAGCAGGTATTTATCTCTCCAAGGTTGGATAATAAATCAAGATTTAGTTTTTTTGGGGTCGTATTCTTTCAGACGGCAAATAGATTAACACTACTTTTCCAAAGAACTATTACAAAATGTGTTGGTTGTGGGGATTGCCGAGGGAAGAAGATGTATAAAGTACATTTATCGGGTAAACCCGAGTGTTTATAGTTTCGTGCCGCACCAAATTATATTTACGACATGATATGCACGAAATACGAATCGTGTGTATTGGCTGATAGTGGACATATTTTTTGTGCATCTACTGATATGTATGTCCCTCAAACTTCCCTCAACTATGGATTCTTTCGATCCTAAGCTCGTTTTAAATATGTGCACCGGAAGAGACGTTTTAGTCCTCCATGGATTTATATCGTTGGTATGTTACTTCATTTTTAAACTCGGAATTTCTACATTGTGGTATCGTTTGAGGCAAGACCACGTCCTCATGCCGTAGACCCGACGTTGTCCCACCTCCCCGAGCATTGCTTAACATGTGTGACAATGTATTGTAATAACTACTTTGGCCATGCCATGACTAACATTGTTAACGTGGCTTTCCTGTCGTTTAACACAAAGTGTTTTTTTTGCATGCGTAATGCGCATTGCGTATTGGATTGCGCTAATTTGCTTTTGCTACTGCGTTTCCTGTAACTATTATTTGGCTGGCGGGACAGTGTCTTCGGCGCAGTTTGATTGCCTTGTTGGCAATATCGGCGCAGTTTGGCTGCAGCTGCCTCGTCCGGGTGGTCTGCGCTGTGATGGTCTGTGATGGTCTGCTGTGATGGTCTGCTGTGATGGTCTGTGATGGTCTGTCTCGCCCGGGTGGTCTGCGCTGTGATGGTCTGCTGTGATGGTCTGTGAAGGTCTGCCTCTCCCGAGTGGTCTGCGCTGTGATGCAGTTCTCCTGCAGCTCTGCTGGGCAGCCCTCTGCTGCAATACCAGGTAACTCTGCCAGTGCAGTGGTGTAGACAAGCTTTGGACGGACGTTTTTACGATAGTTTTTTTCATTTGGGAATTTACCTTCATATTGTTTATGCCGACAGGAACATTCCTGTTTGAAGATGATCCTCTACATATATTTTTTACCCCGCAGAAAAATGCACATTCTCCAAGACTGGATGTCCGAAAGCCTTTCATCGGCGCTTTATCTGGGAGGGTGTGCCTGTGCCGACTGAGGACGCGACATCCGGCATAGTTTGCCATCGCACCCGCTGGTGACATCAGTGACGTGTCTTCGGCCAGACCCGGAGGAGGCAGCGCCATATTGCAGTGCACAGAAGTGCTTACGCGCGGTGGTATTCGCGGATGGCTATCGGATTTCGTTTATTTATCGCGGTATATGCGTCATAGCTGCCAGAGCTATGATCTGTTTTGCTTTATTTATTGCGTTATTTATCGCATGGTATACGTCATTCGTGCCAGAGGGCCCCGATGTGGTATTTTCATTCATCCGGTCACTGGACGTAAAGACGACAGCAGGGAGAAGCACTTGGGAGGATCTCTAGGAAAGGGCAGCGGCTTCAGGGGTCCTTAGACCTGAATCAAGCTTTCTGTCATTGAAGCAAATGACTTTTGTTAGTATTTCCACGTATTTTTCGTTGCTTTTTTGTTTAAAGGGAATGCAAGGGCTTTTCCACTGATTTGGAGTTAACGATGTACTTAGACATAGGGCAATTCATTATATATTAAATTTAAGTCATTTTGCTACGTCTTGCTGCATGCAACGGAAAACCCTCTGAAAGTTAGGTTTGCGTTCCATGAGTAGTTGCTTGCTTTGCTAGACTTCTTAGACCAGTATTTCTTCGAAACACATGGAACCTCGTGACTTATTTTCATAATATCTCCGGGTTTTCATGCAATTTAAGAGACGAATGATATTCACGTTGATGGAAAATTTGCATACGAGCCCCAACAAACGCTTGGAAGTCAAATAATCGCATTGCTATTACATTTTATTAGCTACCGTATCTCAAAACTCTCCCCCTCTAAAAAGTTTTGGAGATATATTCAAGATTGCCAGTTGGTACTCGTCTAGCGACTTTTGCGTGTGTAATATTGAAATACAGATTAACAATTTAGAAATAACATGTGGAAGATTTATCAAGGATTAAAATGATAGACAAAAGTTGAAATAAGAAAACAAATATTTTGTGATTTGCGCTGCGAACGCCAAAGCTATGGATCGCGATTTAGCGCGATTAGCATCGCGATTAGAAAAGGGCATTAGGACTTAGTGCTGGACAAAACATAACATTCTGCAGGTACTTACCAATTTCATGATCAGATTCTAGCTTTACTTTCAAACAGAATTAGCTAAAATTTGTATAGAATACATCCTTAATATCAAGCTATAATATCAACACTAACATATACTTTCAAGTGACATTTTAAAAACCCTAACAATCCCTTTAATTGAAGAAGTGCCTATGGTTTTGAACTTCAGACGAGTTTTACTTCTTCAGGCACCAATATTGATTTCAAGGACGTTGAAATAAAATGCACCAAATAATCTTACTGACTAGCCTCATCTTTTGGTGCAAGGTTAATAAGATTGCTTTATCGGTCATTGATCGGTGTTCAATACCCATTTTTGTATTTGTATTTGCATTTTAGTTTACGAATCATTCCATGTGAATGGTTTAATTTTCTATTCGTATGATACAGGTAAAGTGAAAGAAAGAAAACAACAAACAACTCGAGACTAGCAACACACACACACACACACACACGCACACACACACACACACACACACACACACACACACACACACACACACACACACACACACACACACACACACACACACAACACAAGATTGGTAGGGTTGAAGAAGAGTACTGCATCTCCTGTCATCCAAACGCACAAACATTATCAATATGGGATTTTAGCTCGGCGAGGCTCACGGAGGCCATGACGGTCGGCGACAGGCGGTTCCAGGACGAGGCTGCTCTTCCGCCCATACGGCCACCTTTGGAATGTGTGCTGTGGCCGCCACTTTATCTATACGACATATGGTTTCGGTGGTTTCTATGAAATAAATCAAATGTATAGTATTTTTGAATAATTTTTAGATACGAATAAGTTCAGAAATGGCAATAATGCCCATGACTATATACTTGAGGATTAATTCCGTTGCCTGCATTACTGTGACAGTCTGTTCTGGGTCAATGCTTTTCGTTTCTGGAAGTGACATAAGCTTCATGGCTGGATCGTTATCGACATGAATATTGGTAAACCCAAAGCCGATCCTCTACCCCCGACAAATTGAATGTTGCACAGGCTGGTAAGTACGTGATGCGTCACTTAAAATCCCGCGGTGGGTGGACAGTACTGGACACCATGAGATGATTATTGAATACATTCAACATTTATTTTTAGCAGGAGCTGGAGCTGGAGGTTAGGCTCTGCATACGTGCTGTCACTTCCGGCACTACATGAAGGGGCCGCCCCATTAGCAGACGGAACCGCACGGTCCTCGAAGGAGATGAGAAAAACACAATGTCGTAGGTCACATGAGCAATCATATTTGACATGACAATCAATCACACTCTGTACAACAATGCCTGGCGGAAGACGAACAGACAGACACACATACAAACCCATGTTGCATTGAGCAGAGTCGTGGAACAGGCGTCGCCGGCTTCCTGACTTTCGCCACCCATGTCACTCACAAGGCCGCGCCCGAGGCGGTAAGACCGGACCGCGTCCCGTCCCCGTCCCCGTCCCGTCCCGTCCCGTCCCGTCCGGTCCCGGTCCCGGTCCCGGTCCCGGTCCCGTCCCGTCCCGGTCCCGTCCCGGTCCCCGTCCCGTCCCGTCCCGTCCCGACCCCGAGCATCCCGGATCGTGCTGTCCTGTCCAACTCGTCTATTGACACAGCCGGCCAGCTTATCCGGTTGGCCGAGGCGCTCGACGAGCGTCACATGACACCGTGAATCCGGGTGCGTGCTCCTGGCGACCACTCTATGGTGCCAGGCAGGGAACGGCACCGCGGCACCCTGCAGAATCGCGTCAGATGGTCCGCTGCTCAGCCGGCCTGTTTCGCTCTCGAAATTAGCCGGCCTCCTACCGAAAATTCCCACACAGAACATCTGGTGCCACAGAGATAAGGTCAGCCGTGCAACCCGCTCAGCCGGCCACTGGAGACGATGGCTTGTCAGCGCACGACCGCCCTGGTGTGGTTAGGATTTCGACCGAAAACAAGATTGCCCCCGTCAGCCGCTAAGCCGTTTTGGAGCTGAAGATGCTAGCTGGTTGTTCCAGAGAGCCGAAACGCCCTGGAAAAACGAGCTACCGCTTGCAGCGCCACGGACAATGGCTGCGGTTGAATATTTCGGATATTTTTTGCGTAGGTTAAATTTATCACAGCGAAATCCCACCAGAAACTAACCTCAAGCAAGCGGACAAGATAACGCGCTTAGCGACAAGCCTGTCGGACCACACAGCGACGCACTCTTTGACACATTCCAATCAGCCGGTTTGCACATTATCTCCAACAGCTGCAGTTTGCTAGTTCCACAGCGGACACATTGCCCAGTAGCACAAACCGTCTCGCGGAACGCAGGCTCACAGAAGATCGCCGTGACCCATCCTTTCAGAGAACTCGTCAACAGGTGTCGTGTTCTGCTGAACCTGACCGGCAGGGCGAGCCGCTGACTGGCCTGGCATGACCTCACAAGTCCCACAAGTGAGCTCACACTGGTCTGATCACGCGCCAACGAGGCGTCAGCGCGAGAGACAACAGCCGGCAGAGTTGGCGAGACACAGCCGCCGCACTAGTCACTGCTATGGCATGACGATGACTTGGCTGGCGAGCAAACCTCTGGGGTTCGCATTGCGGCAGGCGTGGTATGAGGTGCTTACATGGTTTTATGGTAACATCAGCTGCTAAACAAACAGTTAATAGCACACATAGTCAGGTAGTTACACAATGCACACGGCATGAGTTTGTCATCGCACCCAAGGCGCACTCGTCGTTGGTCTAAAACTCCCTCACTCAGTCTCAATGAAGATCTCTCAGTCTTCCCTTGCATACCGGACGGTTTCGCTACCTACTGCGCGAAGGAGATCATTATATGAGCTGCGGGCTTCGCTCAATGCGGCCCGACGGGTCCTTCTCCGACCCGCTGTCTCACCACTGCATCTACCTATCGTCTGAAGGGCGGCTCCTACTGTAACTACTGCAACCTCACCCTCATGCTAGCCTCGCTCAGCCTTTGAGCCTGCTCTTGATCACTTCACAGTGCCGATCGTTGCTGCGGTCGAACGTGACGATGTTGCAGAGGATCTTCTTCCTGCACGCCGCGTAACACGGCTTCCTCTTCCTCGATGCGCCCCAGTAGTTGGAGTAGACGATGTCGAACAGCCGCTTGCTGTGGGCCATCCGGTTGGCCAGAGAGAGCCAGTTGCCGGGGCCGAGGGCCGGCAGACCGAAGGCGGGCCGCGCCGAAGAGAGGAGGCGCCAGTGTGGGTACCGGTGGGGGGTGAGGTTCGCCACCTCCAGGTCGGTCACCCAATGTTCTGTGTCGGTCACCACCTGTCGGCACAGAGCTCACGGGTCATTGCCTGCAGGGTCATGGGCTTGCGGGCACAGAGGTCACATGGTTGCCAACCAGGCTCACTTGGGTTCCGGGAGGTCACCAACTTTGGGTACATAGGTCACAGGATCACGACTTGTTCACGTGCAGTTCATAGATCATGGTCTATCAACACTGGAGCTTCTGGCCGTAATACCAGTGTATGTTTGTCCTATGTATGCAGATATCGAGGTTACAGAGGCGTAGCTGGGATGCAAAAATATACAAAGATTGAACACAGCCTACTGCACTGTCTGAGTGTGATCAAGTTATACACCGTCCAAGCAGGAAGTGGTGGGCACTTGAACCAATCGAGTGCTTCATATTGCGCTGAATGCTTTAACTTGCTCCGTTCCTACAAGGCCTCAGCGGGACATGTTAGCATGTCGGGAAGCTCAGACTCAGTGCCAAAACCAAGAGTCTGAATTCAGTTTCAGCGTCCTTGATGTTTCACTTCTAATTATCACTTATCAGTAGATACAGTAACTAAGTCGTCATCCAAAATAAGCGTGGTTGTCGGGGGACAGGAATTATCCACCTTGGGCACAGCATTTGGCATGTCATCGTCTACGTCATCGACTATGTCATTGACTATGTCATCGGCTGCCGGCAAAGAGGTCTATTGTTTGCTGTTGTCCTGCGAGGCTGCTCTGCAGGACTGTCCTGCAAGACTGTCGTCTGTCAAACCGCCGGTACTGAGAAGTTAAGTTTGTTCACGGCCGTGTAGGGGGGGGGGGGGAGGGGGCTGTCGGGTCGGCGCCCGACAGATAAATACTGAGTGGTTTATTGACGGGCTGGCTGAGAGACCTCGCAGTGCTCCGACTGATGGCTGCCAGGGGATGGATCGCGAGGTCATGGCCTGGGGCACCGACCGGGTCGCCGACCGACACCAGCGGCGGCAAGGGGTGATAAACGGCGCCTCAGGGCTTTACTTGCGAACGGGAGGCGCCAGAGTTTGCGCAACAACGTGGCGTTTAAGAGTATTTGATTTCGAAAGGCCATTTGATTGCGCCGTACTCACTCTCGCGGCGTCAACGACACGTACGACCCGTTGGAGGCTGCTGCGGCTACATTAATAAATTGGCGCCGGAACTCGGGAGCAGTGTTGAGATTAGGGGATTAGAGCAGAGCAGTGTTGAGATTAGGGGCCGGATGGCGTAAGGCCCGGCGCGGACAACGCATCATTTGTTCTGAGGTGTTGATTAGGAGACCTAGATCCGAGCCGACAGGACCGACAACTCGGTAATTAATAATCGTGGAGAATAATGAGCCGGTCGCTGTCCAGCAGCGTTGCGTTCGCTCATCCTTGTCCGCCTGCATCCGTCCACTGATAGGCGTGCATTACACTCACGAGGATGACCTCACTCGGCCATTAACTGCGGGCTACCTTCCGGGCATAACGACCATGACTTATGACAGCAATTAACTTGATCCGATACGCGATGAAAAACGCGGATCAGTGCCTGCATTGCGATCACGTGATTTCATCTAGCTGGCCGCGTCCTTTGTTGCGGAGAAGTCCTTGACCAAACGGTCTGTGGTCGATCCTACCAGGCTGACCACGTCCATTGCAGAGGGCCGGACCAAACGGCCCTCACGCAAAAATAGAGAAATACTTCACTGCAACAAGATTACGAAAACTTTCCAATATATGCTGCAAAAAGTACCACATGCCTGATGGATTGTATTTTCTTATCGAATTCCTCATCCATGACCAAATACCTTACATGTTATTGTTCTGTTTTCGACGGCCTAGATTTAAAAGACTACGCTCATGCATCAAGTCTTGTCGATTTTTTCCTCATGCACCGGCACGACCCAGAGATCCTTCCCACCCCTCCTCCCTCCCCGCTCATTACCCAGCTGTTCTGCTCAACGTGGTAGATCTTGTAGCCGGGGTTGAGGTTGGACCAGGGCGACACCGAAGGAGCAATGTAGACGGTTGAGAAGGGCCTGCCGCCCGGGTCCAGCGCCACCTGGAACTCATCCAGGTGTGTGTGCGAGAAGAACTGTGCCCTGACAGTCGCCCGGAATCTGGAAACACGCCGGGGGGGGGGGGGGGGTTAGAGGGGGGCCGGTGATGGGGTAGGGGGCCGAGGGGGAGGGGGAGGGGGCGGCGGGGTGCAGCTGAGTCAGC
>JARFNZ010133127.1:0-11083 GCA_031763405.1 Balanus nubilus
CTGTGAGGCGCTGCGGAAGGTCTGCGGCAGGTTCAGATCACGATTTGTGCGGCCTAGCGACGTTGGGTTCGACTTCTTTAGAGTGCATGTTGAAGCATGGTATATGAAAGAGATTTATGCAAAACTTAAAGAAGAAATGTTGAAAAATAATGTTTAAGTGAAGTTATGTGTTGTTTTGTTTTGATTGTGCAGAGTTGATTGAAACATCCTGTAAATGGTATAATGTATTTATATTCGAATGGAAACCGCAACTGTCCTATACTGCAACAACTGTTTTTAAAAGAACATGACTTTTCTGGAAATAAGACCGCTCCTCAGATCTGCGACTTAAACCGCCAGTAGCGTGTTCCTTTTCCTTTCAGAACAACACAATGCTTCCACGAGTCATGTTTTAAGATGGAATTGAATAAGGTGCGTGATGCTTGCTTACTAGCGTAGATGCTAACCTGGTTATGCGTTAGGAAGTGCTTTGCATGGTCGTTAGAAGCATTGGAACAGGGGATACACCAATATTTATTTGGATTTTAGCATTTCGCTTATTGACGCTGCAAATTTGACAGAATTAAACCCGGAAATAGAAATTGCTTCGACTCTAAGTCATGTTTCTGTCCCCCAGCTTCGTAATCAAAAGGTGGCGGCGCCATAGGTGCTTTATTTGAAACTGGTATCATAATACAAATATACATTTTGACGAAAATGTTAATTAACGTTGCAATGTAAAATTGCGATGTACAAAAAGTCAACGTATCGCGGAAACCGATCTGACAAATAAAATTCATTTGCGATTTAAACATGGATATAACAAGTTGCTTAGTTCCTCAGAGTTCATGCGATAGCCTGTCCTGTAATACCGCGGGCACAAATGCAGTACATCTCATGCCAACACCACATTATGTCTGTCTTCATATCAGCGAAAGCATGCTGTTGCGTATCGTGCTCTATTTTCGTCGTAGTTATACCGTTCATTCGTGTTATTCACTCACGTTTTTGGGTGCGACAATTACAGGATAGTTATCGCGTAACGTAAATGCAGTGCCGAATAGAGCTGGACATAATGATAATGTTAACAGCTAAGACACATTAACAGCTAATACCAGGTCCTTTATAATGCATATCTGAAAATCATCCAATGCACCTTCCTAATGAGTGTGCAAACGATGAAGTGACACCTTTGAATGGAGTTTCTTCATTTCTCCGCATTACATGACGGACTTATGTATGTGTTTATCGACTGTCGTGCCACAACCCTTTCTTATCATTTTTTGGACAACGGAATTTTAAATGAATGCCATATTCTATCTGTATTTCCTCTGTGACAACACAATGTTCAAGGATGACTAGAGTTTTGTTTGCCACAGTTATTGGTTATGGTTAACTGGCATTAACCAACGCCCACCTGGGAGGGATGAGGCCTGACCCCATCCGATTTTTTTTTCGGAATAATTTTCGAACCGTTTCATATATCGACGTGAAATGTTGATACCTTCACGTACATAAATCTGACATCGTTTATGAAAAAGGTAGCACTTTTGTCAAATAAATTACGGAGATATCGATTTAAGTGACTTCACAACATGCCATTTTGACCGTCAATGTAACATCTTTGAAAAATGTCAAAAATCTAGTTTTAAAAGCAAAATGCAAAGAAACGGCGAATCGTGCAGAATGACGAGTTTGATAAGGATGGTTGTCTCATATTTTTTAGGCTGTTTATTTGAGCCGAAAATTTAAAGAAAATCTAGTTTTTAGATTTCCACAATATCGGAAATTGTGTAGATGCTTCAAGATCCGGAATATATGTTAGCGGACTAACTGTGAACGATCTAAAAACTAAATTCCAAAGGACTGTCTCTGTTTTTAATAAGTAATGACTCTTGTGGGTATGGTAACTGATGACGTCATTTCTTCATTCCGTTTTTGGGATTCCTAGTCCGCGTACGTAAAAATATTTGGCGCCACTGGGCTTCTGAGACATTCGATTCTTATTGTTATTGTCATTGAATTTGACGTGAAAGGTAGACCACATTGCTTGTATAACATGACTTGAGTAGACCTTTTGCTCATAATGACATTTTGTGGCCTGGCCTTGACCCGTGCTTAGCATGAAAATTATATTCATGCAGTACCTTCATGATATGTTTTAGTGTACCTTGGCTGCGTTTGACGTAGTTGATCGCCTCAGATGGATGGAGTGCAACATTCAATCTAATGGTCTCGAAAATGTCTTTCTTATAATATTTATTCGATCAGGTGCGTTTGATCGGACAAAAAAAATCGCCAACAATGATTTAGTGAAGAGCCTTATCGCCAGAAACCCACCTAAATAAACAAAAACACCCGATAAGCAGCTTCCTTAGATTCGTGACGCCCAACGGCAAGGGTGTAGCTCTTGTCCCCAAGACTCGTAACCACTAACCCATTGCGCATACCAGTTAGTTATCACAGTTCACTGCTGGAGGCTTTGCGGTACAGTATTGCTTCAGGCGTTTACTTCTGGTGTCATCTGGGGGCAGAATATAAACCCGGCCATATGTGTTGCTGCCCCTGCTCAGTCTAAAGCATTGTTTTCACTCATCCCGCCCAAGGCCTCTTCACCCCACTCATTTACCCGTATTTGAGAATCACCGCCTGAAATGCTCTGAATTGATTTCTGACCTCTCACGGTCGTGATTCAGGGCGCGCCCCCCCCGGCGCCACCGCGGGGTCACGGGGGGATCGGGACGTCGCCGCCACGCCGGGGGCGGTCGGGGGGGCAGCTCGCCCCCCCCCCCCTCCCCCTGTCCCCTCCCTGCCGCCCACCGCCGATGCCGGCTCTGATACGGGACTGCTGCCGCGGCAGCCGCCTGATGCGAAAACGATGGCCGGCCGGCGGCGATTGTCAGTGGTGCCCCGAGGCTATTCTGCTGCGCTGGACCGTGTGCCGCCGGCGGTTCTGCTGACCGCAGCTGACCCGGCGGTGGTCGGCAGCCATCAGAGGGCAGACGAGGAGAAGAGAGGCCGCCCCCCCCCCCCGGACAGACGGAGACAGGGTCGGGTCATGTGTCATCATCAGAGGCGCAGTGGCCGAGACCGGCGGAGGATGGCCAGGTCATGGCTCATAAGATGGCCGGATGGATTGAGGTTCCCTATCAATAAAAAAATGTAAAAAAAATAAAAAGCTCGCACAAGCCTAAGAAGCTTGACTTGAAAAGATTACCTTTTTCATCGATGAAATTCGTATTTGTGTGTAGATTTATAAAAAAAAAATGTGTCTCGACTCCGAAAACATCTTTACGACAATACGAACGGAATATACCCAGCGCTGTTTATCTTCACCCCGTCTACAGAAACTGACTCGGCCAAAACCCGAGAGTGAAGCCAACGTTCACCACAAAGCCATGGCGGTGCCCGAGACTCGTCTCCGTGGCACGGGCGCTGTCTGGTGGGCTCCAGGGCGGCGGGCGGCGCCACCCAGGCCGCCGGCATTTAAACGAGCCTTCAGCTCCGCTCGAAGGTGAGAAGCGCGCCGCCGTCACTGCGCCGACCTTGCCCGAGGGCTGCGTGCACGGCAGGGTGCGCTATGAATGTCTTGTGCGCCGGTTTTTGCCGACGGAGGGACGCTGATTTGCCGTGCCGGTGGCGCCGGCCCCCTGCCGTCCAGCACGGCAAACACAGACCACCCCCGGCGGCCGGCCGGGTGACCCCGCTGACCCCGCTGACCCCTGCCCGGTCACGGGTCAGGGGTGACACGCGACACGCAGCTGGCGGAAACGGGGTCCGCCGGGTTAGGATCCCGCCGTCACCGCCGACACCGCCGGCTGGCGACTCGGTGCATTAGTGGATCTCATCAGATAATCGGCCCAGTCAGCTGGCGCCGGCGCGCGGCTTGTTTTTCTGACGTCACACACCTGTCAGCCGCGCCGAATTTGTCGCGCGTCGGAGTGACGGCCCGGACAGGACAGCCGACCGGGATGGAACGGCGCGTGCAATTGCTGCCGGTCGTCTCCGTCGCCGTTCGGCGTTCCTGTGTCTCACGGTGTCTGCCAAAAGATTGCACGCCAGTCGCCCTGGCAGATATCGATAAAATGCGGCCGGCAGCGCGACTCGGATGAGATGGTGTAATGTGTAGCTCCGTCCGACTCGGATGTATGGACGATGCCTGGAGCTGATGGTTTGGATTCGCAGAATTTGAATAGAGCCAATCTTGTTCGCCTCGCACGATAAAATCATGCGAGTGATTGAATTCGGGAATTATGGATTCCGGTACCGAAACCCAAATATACTCGAGGGTTGTTGAAGTCATTTGGTTATTTGCTGAAGCAATTTTAGAAGTAACATTTAGTTATTGGTACTTAAATTGTAAATTGTAACATTTGGTGCTTAAATTGTATCTGTCACAAAAGGCTTGTGTTCCTTCTTGTCATTGTGTGCTTTGCATGGTTGTGTTGAACGTGTCAGTTGTAAGCTAGACAGTCACATTGCTTCCGGGTTATTATTATTATTATTTTTTTGCTACCTACTTAATTTGTTTTACTTTTAAATATGACCTATGTCTGCAATTCAAGGTATTGGAATTTGATTTTTAAATATTTTTGCCTAGATTTTTTGGCACACCTTGTATGTACATTGTACATACAGTTACACTTACTTTGAATGCATAAATATATAATCCCTCCCGAGTCCTGGACAAATTTGTTATTGGTGCATAGTGAAGGACGTGGGTGGTTCAATAAGGATGGTACAATGCGTCATAACTGATTATTTTTTAAAGAATAACACACTAAAACTTTCACAACGCAATTTTGGGGCATTTATAGGTGCATGCCACATCCCATCCAGTCATTTTTGCGTCACTTTGACGCACTTCTCCCCATATTTCTGACAAACGCTTAAATCCCCACCAAAAAGCTGGCTTTTGGTGTCCATCACACTTTTCCTCACATTGCATCTGACCTTGGCGTAAGTCTGACAGTGCTGACTGACCTCGCAGGCGGTCCTTAATGGGGCACGTGGGCCCGTGGCTCATTTTTCGTGATAATGACCATTAATAAATGTTAACCAGCCTCCCATTACGCGGTAACATTATCAGGGCTGATTTCATGTCGAATGTCCTGTAATCTGCGCAAGTAATCTTGAGACCTGTCTTGCGCACATTGTCGTATGTTTTTGCTAATGATCGTGGTTAGCATTGCTTCAATCAAACATGAACCTCTTCAAGACGGTTTACGTATATGAATTCCGCAGTTTTGGTTTATCAGCATCTCTTTTTCATCCGTTTCAGGGGGTTGATGTGCTCTGAGGTTTTCGGATCTTCGTGTTGCTTCTCTCGTAAAAGTTTTTTGCTTTACTTTGTAATCGTAAACCTAATCGTCAGCTTTTTGTGAACGGTGTGCTTTTCTCTTGATACCTGCATGGGAGAGATTGTGATTAATTTTGCTGCAAGAAACGTCTCCAAAGCTTTCGGATAACTTATTGGCAACATGCCGTTTTAACGAAGAGGTAGTATTATTTTCACGATTTTCCGGACAAATAAGAAATAGTCTTTCACTGAGCCGTAGCTAAGGACTCATCGCTCCAATTGAAAATGCAGTTGTGCAATTTGTAGAAAACTAATGACAGATAGCATTATATTTGTCTCAAAGTGCTACCTCATATGTGCTGAAGTTACAAGATATTGTGCCTTGGTTATTAAACAACCTAATGTATGCCAAGCTCGGAATCTTCTTAGGATCCCGGTAAGAAAATTAAGCAAAAACTCAGATTCTATTAGACGTGAGCCGTAACTGACGTGTCTTTTCAAGTTGATAGTGACGCCATTCATCCAATACAAGGCAAGCATGCGTGACATATATGAGTCAGTATTGACTTCTTTGTGGCGGCGAGCACCTCAGATGCGCTCGGGAATTCGCCGCATCGAACAGATGCCCCTGACCATCGGCACGTATCAGACACAGAGACCCGATCGCCGGCACGCAACCGGCCGAACACTCTTTAATTTGCGTGCGGCGTGTTTTCCAATACCGTCGTGAATGTGGTAGGAAAACGCCCGGCTGTTTGCAGACGTGTTTGTTGGCGTTCCGCGGTGACGGCGGCGGACCGTTATAACGGATCAAGCACGGAGGTATCGCAGCTCGGGGGGCCGATATCGGCGATTGCCGGGGATCGAGTCAACCAGAGCTGAATCCTGTAGGGATTTGTGCTGGAATGGCGCTTTCAAGGAATACAAAACTGGAAACTAGTACCACAGGGGTCATCGGGAACTGCATTCTCTTTGGAAACACGTTCCACTTCTGAACTATTAAGCCGGCTGCACACTAGGCGATTCGGCTGCGATATCGACGCGGTTTGTCCCGCGATGTCGTCTGTATGATGGCTGAAATAGCAAATAACGTCTCCGAGCGCAATTCAATTGGTCAGTGGATTTGCGTTACACAAGTGACATGAAAAATTGGGACAGGGCCACATCACCGAGACAAATCGCGGTGTTATCGCGACCAAATTGCCAAGTGTGCGGCCGGCTTACTTAAATGAATTTTTGTGTATATATGTGTTGATACGTTTTCCTTTACCGATAGAAATCCTGTTTAATCCACGAAGCATCTTACTGATGAAAACACCCACATAACACAAATGCATGATAACCGCAACCCATGTGGGATGAACCACCTTTCCCATATAGGGCCCACATGTGTTTGGAAGCGGATTCCACTTAGTTAATGGGTACCATATGGGCCAGCTACCCTCCACAAACCCACACGGACCCCATATGGGCAAACCCATGTCATTTGCATGTTCAGGTGCGCCCGCCCGCCGCCTATCTTAGTCCATATAGGACCCGTACCGATCCTATGTGCATTCCCACAACTTGCCCACGCCTGTTCCCACCTTAAACCCATGTGGTAACCATACGTGTGTATTATGTGGGTAGTCGTAACAGTTTGGTGAATTTCTTTTTTTCGAAAGATTTTGACAGCGCTGCCACGTCTTCTCATGCGTCTACTCAGACTTGTAAACGATTCACGGTGAAACGATTAATGATTCAAGAAGCACATCATTTTTTAAAGAGTCACATGTGAATCAGCTCTTTTTCCAACGACAGCAATATGAATCATGAATCAAATAATTGCCGCTAGGATGCATCATTAAATCAATTGATTCAAACATTACAGTCATTCATATACCTCCAGTAATGGAGTGGTTACAATATAATCAAACAGTTGTTGGCCAGAACGGGGACAGGGGAACCAATACATCATCATCAATAAGAAATATCACAACAGTTTGTTAATAATTGCAAGTGAATCAGAATCAGAGTCGGAGTTGAATCACTGCGCTACGCTGTGAATCACTGGTGAATCGGCTTACTTTACGTTGAATAGTGTTTTGAATCAGAATCGTATTATTGAGGTTTCGCTTGGATCACTGATTAATCAATTATTTACAAGTTGAATCGTTTACAAGTCTGCAGCTGCTTGCATAATTACACCATCTTGCGTTGCGCTGACGTGAGGCCCCTCTTACCACAAAACAGCTACATGGCAACCATATGGTATCCATGTGGGCTAGACTACCCTTCCCATATGGGGCCCACATGGGTTTGGAAACGGTTTCCACATGGGTACCATATGGGTCACCGAGCCTCCTCAAATCCACATGGGTTTCACATGGGTATACCCCATAATTCCCGTGTTCACGTGTGCCCATCTAAGCCCATATGGGACCCATGCCGATCTCATATGCACTCCTATACCTTGCCCACGCCCATTTACCCATCTTAAACCCACATGGTAACCACATAGTTGTGTTATGTGGGCATGAGTCCCTAATTACACCGGATTAGTTTATTTGTGTTGTCGACACGGCAGACGTGGAGGAAAATATACAGCGACGTCATCATGCGAGCACATGGGCTGAATACGGAGCAGACCGATGTTCGATTGATGTTTATTTGGTCTCCAAACGTCTCCGCTTTCAGAGATCGTGTTTAAGATAAAATTGGCGGACAGATGTTTTCTAAGCGAAACACATTGCAAGGATCGATGCAACAGTGATTTCGTTCTCTGGTCGTGTGTGTGCATTTACACTCGGTCCTCGCCGCGCCCGAGTGCAGCCGTGAAGCCGACCGGGCCCGGTATGTGTATGTATGTGTATGAATGTGTATGTATGTGAGTGTGTGTGTGTGTGTGTATGTGTGCATGCGTGCATGCGTGCGTGCGTGTGCGCGCGTATGATTTAAGGCCCAGTAAAAACGCCTCAAACATTGTCTGGGGCTACGTAAATTGACACATTTTTGTTTTGTATGTGTCTTGTTTTTGCATTAAGATCAAACATTACTCTTCTCATTTGCCACTTAAATAAATGTTCTTTGAAGACACCTGACGCGATTTCTGATTTTCCCAGTGTCTGTGAACGATTCCCCGTGAACGATAAAAGGATGCAAATTCCTCCCGTCTATCAGTAACCATCTCGTCCATCAAATCGGAAGAGCAAACTTGACTACATCAGCCCCTAAAAGTCAATCAGGGACACATTCGGTACACCAGAATTCCCTTTCAAGCTTGTCATCCGTCGAATTACGACCTATGCATAAAAACTCATAAATCATAGCCACCGATCTGACTCGGATGTCACCATTACGACAGAGAAATTCCGGATATGCGTTGACCTTGAGGCGAATGGGTGACCTTGGCCGGTCGGACATAACTCCAAATGGTTTTGTCGTGTCGCCGGAGTAGTTTTATATCAGCGCGGAGGCAGGAATGCCTGATGTTATCAGCGGCTCTTCCCGACCGTGGCCCGGCTGAGAGGCGTCTCGCCGCCGACTCGGCCAGTGATGAGGATAACCGGAGTCGGGTTCATCGTGCTGCGCCGGCCGGCCGCCTCCTGAGCCGGCGGCACCTCTACAGCTGAGTCTATACCACCAGCCCTAGATTACGGTGGTAATCAGAATGAGGCTAGGAGAGAGATTTTTTGACAAAATTGGTGTTTTAGAATTTCTAAAGACATTCCCTTCTTTACCAGGTAGATCGTGCCAAATGTGAAGTAATGGACATTGGACATCTTGCTGCAATATTTTCAAACCTTTACATTTGTACTTAAAACATATTTGAGGTATAAGTGATTATCCATCGAAACCCTCGGACCTGCAGCCGTCAGGAATTTTGATACACAATGCACCAAATTGTGATCTCAAATCAGTAATTAATTCTACATCAAGTTACATGATTTGTTTATACGTTCTGTGGAGCGGCTTCATCAGGTCTGGTCTGCTCCATCAGATCTGGTCTGCTCCAGCGGGTCCATTATGACTGGTCTGCTCCAGTGGGTCCATCATGTCTGGTCTGCTCCAGTGGCTCCATCATGTCTGGTCTGCTCCAGTGGGTCCATCATGTCTGGTCTGCTCCAGTGGGTCCACTAGGTCTGGGTCTGCGGCTCCACCAGGTCTGGTCTGCTCCATCAGGTCTGGTCTACCCCAGCGGCTCCATCAGGTCTGGTCTGCTCTAGCGACTCTGGTCTGCTCCAGCGGCTCTCCAGTATCTCAGTGGCACGGGTTGGTCGACCAGTGCCGTATCTCGCTGACAAACCGCCGGCATTGACGGTCACCGACGGCTGTCCACTGTCCAGCCGGGGTACCGACGTCATCAGACCGGCGGCTGTCCACTGTCCAGCCGGGGTACCGACGGCTGTCCACTGTCCAGCCGGGGTACCGACGTCACCCGACCGGCGGCTGTCCACTGTCCAGCCGGGGTACCGACGTCAATCGACCGGCGGCTGTCCACTGTCCAGCCGGGGTACCGACGTCACCCGACCGGCGGCTGTCCACTGTCCCGCCGGCGTACCGACGGCTGTCCACTGTCCAGCCAGGGTACCGGCGGCTGTCCACTGTCCAGCCGGGGTACCGACGGCTGTCCACTGTCCAGCCAGGGTACCGACGGCTGTCCACTGTCCAGCCAGGGTACCAACGGCTGTCCACTGTCCAGCCGGGATACCGACGGCTGTCCACTGTCCAGCCGGGATACCGACGGCTGTCCACTGTCCAGCCAGGGTACCGACGGCTGTCCACTGTCCAGCCGGGGTACCGACATCATCCGACCGACGGCTGTCCACTGACCACGATGCCGCGATGAAATGCGAAACTGATATGGATAATTGTCCATATCAGCTTCGTATTTCATCATCAAGTTTCAGGATACATGAAACATTGGACACTTTCCCGTTCCCGGTTTGAATTAGTGAAAATCCATAATACTGTTTGCTTTATTGTGACTGATATTTACCTTGTCGGACCCTAATCCATTTCAGAAGTTTGTTAGAGGCTAGTAGTAGTAGTCTATCGTCGTGGCTTACATTTTTGCACGAAGCATGCAGCTTGTTGACACAGAGTGTTTTGCAAACACTGACTATGTCGAGACAGGCATGTTAACGTAGCACATTACTAATATAAAATGCAGGGTTTTGTGCACAAGGTGGCATTCTTATGTGTTACGAACTCATGGTCATGTACGTCTCGTAAGCCATACCGAATTCCTCAGACAAGTTTGTGGAAGTTGCGCATGGCAGTGACATGACACCGACAGTCCCTTGAGTAAATACTGCCTTGTGGCATAGCAAACACGTAGTGTTAAGAGAAGGTACTGTGAAGTTCGGCATTCGTATGCGCTGTTTGATCCTTCTCTCGCCGGGGAGTTCTAAGTGAGTCGAAATAGCCTCCCTAATGCGCCGTTTTACCGCCCGTCGTTTACACCGTATTACTATGTAGTGTGTGTACTAGCTGCTATTACTATGTAGTGTGTGTACTAGCTGCTAGCGGTCTCTGGCAATCGCTGAGGCATCTTTGGATCCGACACGTCCCGTTTGTCAAATTGAACTGAAGGCAGGAGTCGGGCCGGTCCCAGTCGGCCACCTGGGTCGCCCCGGCGGCACGGGCGGATCTACCGATAGGTTTTGGAGGGGGCCAAATGGTGTTTGGAGGGGGCCAAATGGCGTTTGGGAGGGCCAAATTGTCCGACAAAGTCAATTCTTTCCAAGCAACGCCATAGGCATAACGCTAAAAGCGTTCACCGTTTGGGGAGGGCCAAATCATGGTTTCAGAGCTTTTGGGAGG
>JARFNZ010133138.1:0-11082 GCA_031763405.1 Balanus nubilus
GTTCTAATGGCGTAAATAGCCCATCGGGGCGCGGGTTCTAATGGCGTAAATAGCCCATCGGGGCACGGGTTCTAATGGCGTAAATAGCCCATCGGGGCGCGGGTTCTAATGGCGTAAATAGCCCATCGGGGCACGGGTTCTAATGGCGTAAATAGCCCATCGGGGCGCGGGTTCTAATGGCGTAAATAGCCCATCGGGGCACGGGTTCTAATGGCGTAAATAGCCCATCGGGGCGCGGGTTCTAATGGCGTAAATAGCCCATCGGGGCACGGGTTCTAATGGCGTAAATAGCCCATCGGGGCGCGGGTTCTAATGGCGTAAATAGCCCATCGGGGCACGGGTTCTAATGCAGAGTTCACGCTGAGGGTGGCGGATGCCAAAACGCATCTGCCATCATTAATTTACAGGACTCCAGCGCGACGGTATTTTGGTAAACTCAACTTCAAACGCAAATGCTAATTTGTTAAACCAGCTTCAACTTCAACTCGTCGGTCTGGCGTCTGGTAAAGGTACCGGTGGCAGATGCCCCTTGGCGTCCGTCACTCGGCGTGAACTCCGATTAAACATGACATGGCGTGGTATATGGTCCTGTCCCTCCGGCCCGTCCCATCCCTCCGCCCCAGCTCCGTCCGGGCCCTCCGTCATGTCCTTTCGTCCTGTGCCTGCCTCCCGGCTCCGTCCCGACGCACAGGCGCAAATCTCCGTGCCGGACCGGTCGGCGGTCGCGTCTCCCTCTCGTCCGCAGCAGTCGGAGGCCACGGCCGGCCGAGTCGGTCTGCGCTGCTCCCGGTGTCGGGGGAGGGTGTCCGGCGTCACCCGTGTCGCTCACCGGTACCAGCAGCGGAGCAGCGGCGCCGCCTGTCTACTGACCGTGTCCGACGACGCCCGCCCGAGAAGTGCTGTCGCCTTCACACTCGACTGGGCTGCGGCGCCGGCCATTGGTCAGCAGCAACACAGCGCCCCGCTCAGGTCACACGGCAGCACGGCGAGTGGTCAGGGTCACCTGTGGCGCCTCGCACACGCGCAGTGGACGCTCCCGGTGCTGTACTGTGAGGGTCGGCTGAGAGGAGCCCGGTGCCGTGGGTCGGTCAGCGGAACCAGGTCAGCCGGTGGCGGGAAGTGGTTAGAAGGTGGCTGACGAACGGCGAGTTTCGTTCGAGACGACGTCAGGTGCCGCCAAGCGCCGGGAAACACAGCGGTCAGCACAGCGGTCAGTATCGGTCAGCACAGCGGTCAGTATCGGTCAGCACAGCGGTCAGCACAGCGGCCAGCACAGCGGTCAGTATCGGTCAGCACAGCGGTCAGCACAGCGGTCAACACAGCGGTCAGTATCGGTCAGCACAGCGGTCAGCACAGCGGTCAGCACAGCGGTCAGCACAGTGGTCAGTATCGGTCAGCATAGCGGTCAGCACAGCGGTCAGTATCGGTCAGCATAGCGGTCAACACAGAGAACCTGGCAATGTTGTGAAGAAGTTCCTTGAAAGCGAATTAAACGGATGATTATTTTTCAGCTATTCATCCAGTACAAGGTTTAGGAAGTTCATTAACCATTCAAAAATAAATAATAAAACGGTGTTCGACAGCCCTAGAAAATTCATCGGATGAAAATTAATGTTGTTGACCTGAGTCACCGATGACGTCACAGGTCAAATCAAAGTAGCATTGTTGATCGTTTTCGTTTGGTGAGATTGCTGCGCAAAGTAACGCTTTAAACACGAAAGCAGCCGATGAATCGGCATAAATCGTGTCCCTTACACTTTCAAGCATGTATGTACTATTGGTTCCAAAATAAGGGTCCCACCGGGTTAGCCGTCAGTCTGTAAAGAATACCCACAAAGGTAGGCTATCCGCACTTCTCGGGCTCTCAGCGGGACAGCCTATACAGTCAGGGTTAATGGTTCAGGCAACCGAGAGCAAAATGCCACTGACGGTAACAGGAAAACCAGTGAACTCAGTTTCTCCAGCTCCGCCGGGCGCCGATCTTCTTTCTTGGCCACTGGCTAGTGGGATAGAAATGAGCATCACCGATGAGATTTTCCGACATAAGTCGGTGGTGATTGATAATATGATAATAGGCATAATATAATAGAATGTTAGGATGAAGGGTATCAAGTAAATAGTAATTCCCGTGACCAACATATTTTAATATGTGATACGGGATGCCCATGAATGCATCTTTAAACTTTGTTATTCACTGTTATCCAGATCGCGAGGGGATCGCCACTTTTCGAAGGTGTCAGGGGGCGGAGGCTTTTCAAGTTGATTCTTTCTATGCAACGCCCATTAGCGTAATGTTAACTCTTGCCAGTGTAGAAGGGGAAGGGGAGTTGCCACCCCTCCCAAACAATTTTAGGTGTTCTGCTATTTTACACCTACCCAAAACAATATCGAAACCATGAACCCGATGATCCGTGACCTGTAACCTTTTTCTCGTCGAGGTCGATGTCCAGTAGCCTCAAGGTCATATCAAACGTTAATGGCGTTCCGTGGGTATCGATGTTTATAACTCGTGCGCTTCCTGATGTTTGATGCTCAGGGGGAATATGTAAACATGTGCTTCTTTGTGACCTTCATGGTTTACAATTAGTTCACGACCCCCCAAAGGTCAACAGAGGTCACCGAACTCTGATGACTTCGGATTACTTTTAACCTCTTTTTATTTACTATGCCTACTAGGGTGTTGTATGTGCTGATTTTGAATTTTATATCCAGTTTACACAAAGGCAGGCTCAAGTGAGGTCACGATATGTTACAGGTCAACCGAGGTCACTGAACTCAGATGACCCAAGTTGAGCTTTGAACTTTGACTAGGAATAAATATCAAATGAGTCCTGAAATGTATCATCACGCATTTTTCTGACCAAGAGGAATGTCTTGGTCTTTAGAGCACGGCTCTAGGTTGATTAAAAGTCATTATATGACAAAAATGGAATTAATTGATATCGGGTCATTAAGGTGAAGCTCTAGCTCAATTAGGGGCGAATCGGCAGGGGATTGCATCATCACCCCCCCCCCCCTACACGGAGATGCAGCAGTTTGCCCCACACTGGCAAGGGCTAAAATTCGAAAATGTTGTGGTACGTGTCCTTCCTTCACTGCTTTCGACGCGCATGACGCACCACATTTACAATCATGTGGTAAGACCGCAGAAGAGATAGTTATCGCCAATTGCCAACAAAACGTTCCCTTCGTAGCTTCATTTTAGATCAAACTGTGATGTAAAATACCTATATCATTCACTTAGTTTTACACAACTGTTACTGAAATATTTGGATACAATTATACCTTTAAAAAATTACGGAGTTTGCCGTTTTTGTTGTATTCCTGAGCAGTTTATGAACAGTGCTCTTTTTGTGTGCTTATTTATGAATTTCATAATCAAGGTCCAGAGCCGTCGCCACCGATTTTCCGATGGAGGGGCAATTTTTCCGAAAAGGGCCCTTGGCCATGAAGGACCCAGCCCGGTCAGATAAAAACTTCGGTTATTTCCCACGCAGGAGCCACGTCTGATTTTACTGTGTGCAGAACAAAGGAACAAAATAATAGGTGCAGTTCACAAAGATTCATGAACTATTCATGTCCTCTTGAACTAGGGATCGGACAAATCCCAATTGGTAAAAACTTGAATATCAAACTGCACCATCTCCACCGTGTCAAATTCTAATGATGGATGAACAACAAATATTATGGAATAATTGATGTTTATATGGACGATAAAATATATACCTGTATTATGAGGCCCGACGTTGTCACACTCCATTTTAAGTCACAATATATACTAATATCTTATTCGCCAACTTTGGCGCGAACTGTCACATATGTTTGACATGGGTTTATCATTTAAAGTGCACTGAGACCTTTTCCAGGCTGGTGCATTTTGTTGCTCGTATCACGGCACGGCACGAAGCACACGTAAAACTGGGACAAGTGAAATCGCCGATTTTAAAGGGAAATCGCGTCCGATGAGTGAAAATAAAATGGTTTCATCAAACTGAACGAACTTAGCTGTTAGGCATATGCCAAGAGCCAGTGGTGTCCCATGTTGTTGCATGGCTATAATTCAAAACGGATTCAGCGCTCGTGGTTGTGCATTACCACGTGCATTGTGCACGTGGTAAGGTATCAGGTCATGCCATGCCATGCGGATGGTATGATTATATATTTACGCGCTTTGCGCCTTCTAGGACACATGTCGATGTGCACGTGCGTGACTGTGGGCACGAACGCCGCCTTATTTTGGAGCCTGCAGGTATAGAAATGCAAAACAGCATAAATATTGAAAAAGGACCGTTAGATGGCTTGCACTTCGAATGACTTCACAATGCACGCGTGCATGTGTCTTTCATACCTTCTGCCAGCCATCTTTTTATACCTAAAACTACCTTATCGATTCAGTGGAACGGTCAGATATATTTAAAGATAAAACTGTCCTGTTTTGCATGTAGCAAAAAACATGCAGAACATTTCACTAGTGACTAGTGACTGAATGTTTGAATAGTAAAAGGAGCATTCCCACCATCCTCAAGATGTCATGTACAGGTAATTACCAGCTCAGTTTGTGTTGCTTTCAATCACGCTTCAATTAAACAAGCTTGCAAGCGTTATGTGCGATATCTGTTTAAAGAGTGTGCTTTCTTTTAAAAAGTACTTCATCAGAAAAACGTGCCTCCCTGATCAGGTATGCAAATACATTTATCGGAAAATCACAGTATATGACAATTTAAAATGTAGATACTTCTCAAGTTTGTCACATGCCGTTTAAACAGGAGAAACGGGCTGTCACATATAGGAACTACTTTATAGGATAGGTTAGGATCCGGATGCATAGACCCGCAAGACATATACATCAAAATGTAAAAGATTATAAGATACATATATATGTGTGTGTGTGTATATATAAACATTTTCTAGAAAATGGTGACCTAAAGCTAACGTCTGCATACTGCAACCAAACCATTTCTTGCTAAATCATATTCAATTTAATGAAGTTTCATTTCATAGACTCTTTAGTTCCGTCTTTTGACACACTCGGCTCCATGTCGTCCAGAACCCATCAGTTATCGAGAAACAGTGTTCAGATCGGTTCACTTTATGGAACGTTCACAGTCAGACAGGCGGCCAAAGATACAGCACAGCACAACGAAGCACAGAAATCACAACACAGCTCAGGACCATCGGGCCGGCACTTCACTTGGCTCTGAGCTACCTAGTAGCCAGTACCTAGTACCTAGTAGCTTAGTGGCCACCAGCTGCCTCCACGCACTCTTCAAGGCGGGACTTCATAGAGGCGGCCAGTTCGCTGAAGTAGCTGCGCCTCGCCCGTAGCTCCTCCCACTTCCGCTGCAGAGCCACCCACGGCTGCTCTGTGCGCAGCTGGCTCTCATCTCCTCAGACATCTCTCGCCTCTCGGACCATCACCGACCACACATTTTCAACGGGGTTCATGTCCGGCGACTTTGCAGGTCACGGTAGAAGTTGGATCTGTAAAGAATGAAATTGAATAAGTCAGTAATCTTCACCGTATTGTTCAAGTCTGGATGGCTTGACCTCTTAGGTCTAAATGTTCCGAATGTTCTAAAATTCGAAGTTCCCGCCAAAATCGTCACGTTGCCGGATAATTATTCGTGTTGCCGATCGCGCCCATTGGTGAACGACACGCAGTAAAGAATGGGCGAAGAATGTGCCCTGTGGAACGTTCGTATTGTGGTTCGGAGTATGACATTTTGTCTGCAATGACAAAAACGGCAGCATCAGTGGCGGAGGGAGAGGGGGAAGGGAAGGGAAGCAACTGCTTCCAAGGATGTGGTTATGCATCGGCCAACTTGGCTCCAGACGGCACTCTCGTATTGTCCCGAGACACCAACGCCGTCGGAAGGGGTCGCCGATGGTGGCAACAAGTCAGAGGAACAAACGCATGGGTTTGGCCTCGCCAATTTTGTGAAATCGTTTTTAACATATTTTGGTTAAAAAAACGTTCCGAGCGCCGCAAATGTGACCTCAATCAGGTAGAGAGGTTCTTGCCAGTTCCTTCCTCGGTTTCCAGAGTGGGTGTACTCGATTGCGAGTACTTGATCAGTATAGCATATGGTCTGTGTAGTTTTTGTCCGGTTCGAGGGAGCACATAGTCCAAGTGGTGGAGGGGCCTTCAGCCGTGATAGAATGCCATGAAGCTTCGGAATATTTAACCCCATCCAAAATTAAAATCCGCCGACACGGAGAAACACTTCAACATAGTGTCACTTCTTTCTCATTTACCTCGTCTGCATGTTGGTCGAACCATTGTCGGACTGCTGCCGCAGTATGGACGCTCGCGTTGTCACGCATGAAGGTCACTGGCCTCCCCTCATCCAGTCTCAGTCCCGCCAGCGATGGAAGCAGCACCTGTTCAGACCGAGAATATGTGTGATATCATTCATCCGACAACATTGTTCAACCATAGGTAATGTCTATTTCCAACTCTGACCATGAATTACAAATAGTTGGCCGCCTATCAATAGACCAAACATTTTGTCAAGTTAGACAAAGTGAATGGTGAACAGCTATGCGCCATTGACGTTGATACTAGGGGCAAAAATAGTCATGAACAACCATAAGCGCTGTCATCCCTAATTGACCGCGAAGTAGTTGCCAGAAACAAAACAACGAATAAACAAATCTAAAATGACTTCAGCCTCTTTAGCTCCGTTATACGCGATGGTATGAAAGCATAGCAAACAACATCCTTTGTAAATAGCGACAACTTGCGAGAGGAATATGATGAATTACATAAACTAAGCAGGAAGTTACGCAATTTTAAGCAGTCTCTTTAGGTATTACGGCATTAAGACATCAGGCATTATTAATTACATGGAGTATCACGTTAAAAGCTTCCCAAATAACACATCAGTAGTTCATTTGCTTTTTAGGCGTTGTAGAACGCGACTTACTGGGGAGATTACTATTTTTGCCCCTTCCCGTTTTTGTGTGAATATCCCCTAAAGTAATACGAGTATCGTCGCCAAACATTCAGTGCCCTCCTTCACATCACTTTTACACATGTTGAAGTAAGGGAAATGATGGAGTAAAGATAGGTCGGTCCAGGGGCGTTGCCACAAAATTTTGAGTGCGGGGGCCAGTCAGGCATATTGGGGAGCTAGCGAGGGGTCTGGGCGAGCCAGCACCATAGGGCTAATGTTAAAATCCTGCAAAACATGGGGGCGCCGGAGAGGGCACCGAGCGAACATGGGGATGCCCCCCTCCCCCAGGCCTCCCGTTGGCGACGCCCCTGGGTCAGCCGGAAATGACGCAAGAGTAGCGTGATAAGAGTCCAGGGTGGCCTCTCAGGTCAACACAAATTGTTTTCCCCATCATTAATTTTCCAGGGCTATCAAACACCGTTGGATTTTCTGAAATCGGCTAAGTAATTTCGGAGATCAGGAGATGGCGAAAAATAGACTCTCCCCGAAGTAAGTCGTATTATGGAAATACCACAGAAGGGCGCGGGTTAATCTGTATTTATAATCATTCAAGTTACCTAAACAGATTAATAGCCCTTGCCTTACCATGCGCATTACTGTTTAAACAAAAAATATGCAATGTATATGCTTATTAACATGTTTTATGTCAAGCTTTATTTCTTTTTATTTATCGAATATAGGCATATGATCAATGCAACTTCTGAGTACAGCTAGTTACCGTTGTTCTTAAATCGTAATTAAAAGCTAATTAAATCGGAAAAGGTGAAAGTGACTCCAGAAGAAGGTGAACAAACAACTCAAAGGCATGAATGTTTCGTGCCTGACTTAATTGCATTGACTATATCGAACTGCGGACTGATTATTTGCCTTGAGTTTCACTCAATTTTGATTTATTTATATTTTCCAAGGAGACGACCGGTCGGAAAAATAGCAATGTAGTAAGTCACATATAGGGCAAACAAACATCAATTCCCACGGAGATTGGGCAACAATATTTAACACTGAAGTAATTACTTACCTCCTCAAGCATGTTGCAATACGATGCTGCCGTGTGCCTTCCATGGATCCGGTGAAGGGCGCCGTTCCCAAACCCATCCATCCATCCCCAGATGTGGACGGTCACATGGCCTGCACTGCGCTGAGGGGTGACGTATGGCTCCATAAACCGAGCACCCGCTGGTCTGAAATGATAAAGACTCGTCAGAATCATCACACATCTCATCACCAAACATCATCATTACCACTCATCAGCCAATTTACATGGTTGAAGAAATATAGCACTACAGGGATGCCTTCCTTAAACAAGCAAAATTCCTTTCTTATTTATTGAGCGGCAAGTTGACCTTGCTCTATGAACAATTTAGTTTAGATACTTTGTGTTAAAGTGAATCACCTAATGACCATCTGTCAGGCTCGTGGGCCGTTCCGGATTGGGCATGCAGACATGCAAGTCTCCTCCCCCAACCCGCTTGATCTCGGCGCAAAATAAGCACATTTCCTGACCTAGCTATAATTCTAAGCATTAAAGCTTGTCTAAAGCAGCTATCGGAATGTAAGACCTTAATAGCTAAGGAAGCTAAGGAATGTAAGAAAGCTAAATACGATAGGGTGATTATGTGAGACATTGCAGGATTTAGCCTCTCCCAAGATCCACCTGTGGCAACCAGGCTCACCTACGAACATACACCTGTCCTGACATATCTGAACGGAACGTTTTCTCATCGGAAAACTTGATGGACATCCAGTCCTCTTGGCGGAGGTTATCAAGCTGCTCCTGTGCAAAAAGCAGACGGTTTGCCTTGTGGGCCTCGGCGAGTTCAATTTGTGAGCTGGACACCCGGGTCTTGAGGCCAGTCGCCCCCATCCTCCTGGACACCGTTTGCAGCGAGACTGGGTCGCCATCAGGAGCAGCGACTACAGCAGCAATGGCGGCCAGTCCCATAAATGGGTTAGCACGTGCCATCTGAAAATACATAATATATGTATATCTATAATACCCCCGAGATGGTGGGTGCCACTCGCTCGTTTTTTTTTCTCGAGAAAAACTCACGTAAAGACGGCGGATCGCAACGCAATTTTCGATACCCTACTCTTTTTAAATTTTACACATACCCTGAATATTTCGAAACCGTAACCCCAATGACCCGAAACTTGTGACCCTTTTCTTAAGGTCATGTCGAGCGCAAATGACGTTTCGTGGCATGCCAATGTTTATAACTCGCGCGCTTCCTGATTTTTGTATGTTCAGGAGTATGGAAACAGGTGTTACCATGTGACATTCACTGTTTCCAATGAGGTTACAGCTGCTAAAGGTCTGAGGTCACTGACCTATAATGACCCCGGGTGACATTCTTTGATTACCAGATATTTATTGGGTGTTTTTATGAGCTGATTTCGAATTTCACATTCATTTTACACAAATACGGGTTCAAATGAGGTCATGACTTATGACAGGTCAAGCGAGGTCACTGACCTCGGATGATTTAAGCTGCCCTTTGGCCTATGACTAGTTATAAAGGTCAACTGAGACGACCTGGAATGTATCAAAACGCATTCTACGGACCAAAAGAAACGTCTTCGTCTTTAGAGCGAGGCTCTAGCTTGATTAGAAGTCATTCTATTGGCAAAAATGGAATTCAGCGATTTCGGGTCATTGACCTGACCTCAGAGGTCACCAAATGACCCAGGACCTGAAAAATCGGTTATCATTTGCTTCATGTCGTCACCAGCAGCACGCTCGTCTTTACTGCGAAGCTCTAGCTCGAATAGGGCGAATCGGCAGGGGGGAGGGGGGTGTTCATCAACCCCCCACCCCCTACACGGAGACGCACCATTTTTTGTCCTACACTGGCGAGGGTTAAAGAGGGGTGTCACGTTCCCCATGCCCCCCATGTGGCGAGGCACATGCATCGCTGAGCACATAAGTTGGCTGCCAAATTGAAAGCATTTCTTTCACTGAATGTGGAAAACCCGAGTTGGGGAGGGGGAGTAGAATGACTCAGTCAGGGCGACGGTTAAGTCACCTGAATTTGTTGAAGTTTAAGCTATTTCTGGACTGTTCTTGATTAATTTGGAATATTATTTGCTGAATTTAGGTGTTGGAATTGGAAACAGAGGAAAATAGAGGCAATGTGGAGTTGGAAATATTTCCAACCGCGCACCTACCCCATCCCGTTAGGTCAAAATGGGTGCTGTGGCCCCTCTTAGAACAAATTTTTGGCCATGTGCTCGCTCCATTTATATTTGTATTTATGCCATAGCATACGGATGACATACAACAAAAAGTGTTTACCTGCACCATCAGAATTCAAAATACTGATATCTAACGCAGCCATAGACTCATTTGCAGGCATCTATATAACCTGCATTATAATGCGTCATATACGAATAATCCATAACGACAGCAAACCGGGATGATCAGATCATCCACCGCATGTTAACAACGGGTAATTCAAAAGTGTCGGTGTGCTGGTAAGGCAGTAATGAAACGTTGCTCCCCATATACGGATGTGTTGACGAATTTGATATCTAATTAAGCAGATAGGCATAATAACAAGAATTAGAAGCATTTGACTCTATGCCAGACATCTGGAAGTCGCAATAAAATCAAACATTCACAAAAATGAAAGCACCGTTGCATTGCCAAAAATGAAGAGCATGTTAATAAGACATGGATTGATGCTAACACTTACCTCAATCATCGCTTCATCTTGCTCTGCTGTGGTCTTCTTCTTGCGTCCACTGTTACTGCGTCTCGAAAGCAAACCTCTCTCCCCTTCATCCTGATATCTCATCCACCAACGTCCCACGGCTTTCCTCGAGATTCCTCCAGTTCCCGCGGCATCCTTAACCGTTGAGCCATCTTTCATTAGTCTGATCAGCTCACCTTTATCGAACTCGCTTAAAAATGGTGGCATACTCAAACCCAAATCCCAGAATGACACCGTCTAACACTGATCCACTTGGTCTGTATGTCTGACCTCAAATGCTCCAACAGCCGTGCTCGTGTGGTCATGACCCGTGCTAGCGTCAATGGGCAATGGCGTATCCAGGGAGCCAACATTTATGGTACCTTTTTAACACTCTCTTTGAGAAGTGATGCCTCGGTCACACAGTTGTTATGACT